>JAOWBN010059982.1:0-20889 GCA_028565015.1 Pinguicula moranensis
TCTTATTAATATTCTTGTGTATTAGCCACTGCTTTAACTCTTTTTATAACTCGTGTTTCTACTACTTGTTTTAGCAGAAAATTTATATCTTTGATTAATTAGATGTACGAATTTAATTTGCTGAAAAAGTTATAAAAGATTGTGGGAATTTGATAAGCTGTTAAAAGAATAAATCATCCATATGCTGCTAAGCATTTATTTATTAGCGAAATTAGCGGATTCCGCTATCGTTACCGCTATCTTAGCGGAAGTAGCGGAAGCGGAAGCGGAAGCGAAAGCGGTGGGGGCTTACTGCTATCGCTAAGACCGTTGGACACCCCTACAAAATGGTCATACTCATACTCATAAAAAATAATTACAGGGACAAGATAACCAGAAATACTATCATTTCCCACAATTTCCTCGCAAGGAGTCGATAACCATACTGTCGTCGGTTTGAACCTACTACACTACTAAACCAAATTATGCACCGAATATAGTCACGCAAAACCCAGAAGAAGAAAAAAGTACATTTCAACAAAAATAATAAAAACCAGATCCATTAGGAAGATGAGCTGGACGAATGAAATTCCACTTGATTCAACGCGTAGGATAGAGTCTTTGGTCTTCTTTGCTGATTGTGATGGCCACCTCAATTCCCTTTCCTCTTTGAATTACGAAGTCTCTTCCCTGAGAAAAGATATAGCACGAGATAAAAGCAGCGCAAAGATACTGCAAGACAACATAAAATGGTCAATTATACTCATATTAGTTTGTACGCCAATATTCAATACGAGGGTATAATAATAAAATCGACTCTGTACCATCTTGCGCTATATCAATTTTCCTTTGCCGGGATGAATTTATTCGCTGTTTTGCTGACCAATTACACATTTCACTGTTTTTCGGTATTATCAAAATCGCTGTACATTGAAATGAGCGTCGCCGGATTTTTACTACAACTCAACGAGCTTTTTTCTCCGCGGTGTGATCTTCCAAATATTATAAATTATTTTCAATAAGAATGTATGAATACAATATTTAAAAGTACTATTTCCTCCAGTCTGTAGCTTTTTTCTCGTTATTACAAGTGGGAATCTCTTTGTCATTTTTAATATTGCCTTTTCTCCCGATTGACTAATATGATCCGGTCGAATATCTATTCCAAATGCTTAAAAAATATATTCGAAATTGGAGCTTAGGTTTAGAATTTTTTAGGGTTTACTAAAACTTACAAATAATAAATTCTAAAATTCATAAATCCTAAAAAAACCCTAAACCCTAAACTCTAAGTCCCAATTTTAAAAATATAAACCCTAAATCCTAAAAACTAAAAACCTAAACCTAAACCCCAAAATCTAAACCCTACGGACCCTAAACATAGACTTTAAATAAAATGGTGTCCAAAATGGTGTCTAAAATTGTGTCCATTGAACCTTACCCTTAAAAATATGCTCAAATGTAGAGAACACAATAAAAACAGTTTCTTTTAAAATTTTAGTCTTTATTTTAAAACACTAATATATAATTTATTCTCCTACTTCTCTATTTTTAAGAAGAATGACTTTGACTTCCTCCTATTTATAACCGATCAAAAAGATTTCTAAGAGAGTAACAGTCAAGCATGTTCTTCATATAAAAAAGTTGGGAAGCTATTTTAGATTTAGATTTAGATTTTTAAATGCTCTTTTTGTCAGCATACTTAAGTTTTCAACAGTAGTTTCCGTAAATACTATGGATCACTTTCATAGATCGATTGTGACGTGGTTACTGGATGAATACTATGTTTATACACACGCACAGGGTATTTAGTATCCCGCGTTTTCATTTTTGGGTCATGGGATTGTAATTCGGCGACCCATTACTGTTCACATCTAAACACTATATTATCAATCCAGCCAGAGTTGGGCAAATTGGAATTGGCCCAAGTTATCCGGTCTTCCAGTCTACAAACTACCATTTCTTTTTGTCTTGTTTACAGACAATGTCATCATATATAAACCTAAACTCACTCTTCAAATTCATCTTCGTCTCCATTTTCATGAACACCCGTCGCTTGTCAAACTCATACTTGTTCGATTTCTTGTCTCTTCGAACAGGCAATACTCGGAATCTTCGAATATGAAAATCTCGGTCTCCCGTCCCTCCGACAACGTATTTTTGTCTCCATTTTTTTGGATACTTAGCTCCATCTAAACTTAGTAGGTAAAGTCCCTTTCCATTTGTACCCCAATATATGGACAGTATGCTAGATTCATTTGTTTTTGTTGAATATTTATCAGATCTACGTTTTTTTGTTCTCGAATAACACTTTTTATGGTAGTCTCGCCTCTGTTTTTCTATTTTTGGTTGAATATTTGTCAGATCCACATCCATTGCTTCAGATTTGTGTTAATATTAATGTTAATTTACTTGCACGTAAGTAGGTTGTGTGCCATGTTTGGGTCTGTATATGTATTTCCAATTTCTAAAGTTGTATATGGTTCTCTTTTCTAGTAAATTTCCTACCTTTGTCGATTACTACTGGAGTTGTGGGTAAATTGCATATTATGGTTGAAGGGTTTACAACGTACAACCTTTGTAGTTGTGAGTTGCGGGTAAATCCCCATACTTTGTCGATCTATATACTACGGTATAGGGTTCTTGTTGTGCCATTTGAATTTTGTGTCTTCTTTGTAGTTGTGAGTTAATAGTTTGTCTATTGTATTACACCTTTAAGCGGTCATCACATTAACTCATGGACCCTAAGCCATTAATTGTCTTCTTCAATTTGTTGAGGATTGCTATGTTGTTTCTTATAGATTTGGTGAGGCAAGATGAGTATGAGAAAGCTGAACGGAAACGTAAGTGCAATGCCCCACCTAAGTACTTGATTCTTGATAAAATATTTGAACAAATGACATTTATGAAAAGACTAACCCAAGGGAACAACCGAGATTGCTTCCACAATCTCAGGATGCACAAGAAAGCTTTCATCAAACTTTGTAGGGTCTTAAGAATGAAGGGTGTCCGTAAGGATAATCAATATGTTTCAGTTGTGGAGAAGACTGTGATTTTTTCTTTGCACATTAGCCCATCACCAGAAAAATAAGACATTACTAATGGATTTTCAAAGGAGTGGCCAGATAATAAATGCAGCTTTTCATGAGATTTAAGCACCGTGAGCAAACTAAAGAACCACTTCCTAACCATCCCGAAGCTCGTAGATGTTGAATGTAGTGACAAATGATGAAACTATTTCCAGGTAACACAATGCCCTTTTTCAATGTTCTCATGCTTTGAAATATTTGATCTTACATATTTATTGATAATCATGTGTACGAGATGCTTGGGGGCTCTAGATGGAACATACATACCTATACTTGTACTTTTTGAGGACCAGACTCGATACAGGATTAGGAAAGGTACACTGGCTTCCAATGTACTTGGAGTTTGTGACACTAAGGGCAAAGTTGTGTACATGTTCGCTGGTTGGGAAGGCTCAGCGGCGGATGCCTGAGTTCTGAGAGATGCTTTGAGCAATAGCACATGACTTAAGGTGCTCCAAGGTATGTCCTCCATATTATTTTACACTGTATTTAGTAAGCTAGTTTGATTGTCCATATCAAGATGTTATTACTTGTGCAACGGCGGGTACATGAATTGCGAAGGTTTCCTAACACCATATAGGTCCACACGGCATCACTTGACGGAATGGGGCCTTGAACCTATGAGACCACAAAACTCGCAAGATATTTTCAATATGCGACACTCATCCACGAGAAAATGTTGTAGAAAGAGTATTTGGAATTCTAAATAACCGGTTTGCGGTGTTGCGGAGTCCAACTTATTACCCAATTAGAAAACAAACAAGAATAATGCTAGTGTGCGCTCTGCTCCATAACTTCATTATGGACATCACACCGAATGACCCACTACTGGTCAGTAGGGTGCTAGTGGAGGATGCGCATAGTGCTCCACTTGATGAACACAAACAATACATACAAGCAGATCAATTGTCCCCAGTATAGACTCAGAAGCATGATGACCTGGCAGATGAACTTTGGTTAGCTTACAACATAGATCAGTCTACACAATCTCCGCCTGAGGGCTGATACATGGTTGTTCATGTGGTTAATGGGCTTGTTTAGGGCAATAACTATTTGAGGATTAATGCATAAAAATATTAATGTGTTGATTATCTCTTACTTGATGGGTCATGCGATAGTATTATGTGTGATCCATGTTTGCATAATATATTTGTTGTTTCATGATTCTATGATGTTTTGCTTCTGTTTTTTTCTACTTTTTCTTGTATGACGTAGGATGGGGAACACGGACAATGACAACCTCGACTGGTCCGACTTCACAGAAGAACCTGGGCTAGCCCAACAGTACACCCCTAGGCCTAGGCTGAAGCAAAAGGCCAAGAAATTCTTTGCGATGCCTAGGCAACAATATCCGCACAAGAGTTCAAGCATGCATTCACCTGAGAAGAAACTCTACTTTATCCTAGATGAGGAGAGAGCCATGATAGTGGTTTGCAAGGAACTTACTTTATAGGGTTACAAAGATGGAATGGGGTGGAAGAGGGGCTTCCCCACGAGGTGTGCAAGCAGGATACAGGAGCTTGCCAAGGGAAGCAAGGTTCAGGTAAAGAATACTGAGAACAAGATTCATGTCTGGAAAAACCAATAGAGTCTACTGAGAGAGTTTGTTGGTGAAAGTGGAACAACAATGGATCCAGATACCACACACCGGTGGTGGACAGTCTGACCCTCTGTAATGAGTTGATGAAGGTAATTTTATTGTTCACATCTGTCCCTCACTTACGCGTCTAACTGATCCTACTATTTTTTCAACAATGCAAATGAATCACAAATTTGTTCACCTCAAGGGAAAATCTTTCCCCTGTATGATGACTGATTTGAGATCTTTGGCAAGTTCTATGCTCAAGGGACTCCCGGCAAGGATTTTTCTGTGGTAGTTGAGAAGGAAACCAGCGACGAAACACTCATGGATCACTATGTCTCTTGTGTGAGAATGAAGTCGATGGAGAGGATTCAGCTGGGAAAGAACCTAAGCCAGTTGAGAAGGCATCCACCTCACAACCGTCTAATGTGGAGCTAGTGGTCGCTCCACAAAGAAGAAAAAGATCGGTGTACTTTCCTCCCACAGTTTCTACGAGAAAGTTTCAGAAAGTATCTTTGGCTTAGATGCATTGATGCTGAAAGGTGCAAAATACCTTGATGGTCAAGTCGATTCCAGCATAGACGCCGATGAAAAGAAAGTCGCGATCATTTTCGAGAGCCTGGAGGAGTTTCCATCACTCACCTTTGAGCAGCAGCTTGATCTTGTAGCCCACCTCATCGAAAGACCTATCACAATATGCGATATGGAAAATCAAGGGTTGTGAAAGAAGAGAGCAAACGATGAGACTCTTCTTCAAGGGGAATGGTCTGAGGTTGAGGTTGTAGATTCACCTAATATGCCCAAATAGTGTTAGTGTGTGACATCTTAGTTTGTGGACATGTTTCATGCCTTTTGGAAATGTAGGCTCAGTTCAAACTTTGGTTATGTTTTAGTATACAGGTGTTGTATATTTTCTTTGGATTCAAATGAATGTTGGTGTTCTCGATTGAGATTATGCATCTATTTGTTGGATAGATGTCATTTCACGAACCTTTGTCTTCAAATGACATATGCAAACACAAAAGTTCTACAGCAGATGAACCCATAAAAAAAATTGAAGTAAGAAACATTGTATGCAGCAGATGAATGCATATCATTGTATCCACACAAAAGTGCAGGAACTAATAATAATAATTGAGACATATGCAAACACAAAAGTGCAAGAACTAGATAACAACCAACGTTACAGTCACAAAACAATACACAAGTGCGAAAAATTCCTTCCAACCACTAGCTTTAGTAACAAAATATGAAAAGATGCACGACATGCCCGTCCAAAACCTTATACACGACAGGGCCATTGGACAGCAAGAAGTCTCGCACTTCAATCCGACAAGAAATGTCATCCGGGTCCAAGGTCAAGCGACTCAATCTGGCCAAAAAAAAAGTAAAATACCAAAAATTGCAAACCTCCAACCTTTGGCCAAAAAATTGCAGTAAAAAGAAAAACAAAATCAGGGACTTACCCGATCTTCCTCATCAGTTGTTGTTCCACTGCAAGACGCAGGGGCGTGTACAGGAGCAATACCACAAAATATGTATCTTCACTATCGGATACGATCTTGGATAAGAACTATGATCTTGTTACAATCTCACTCAAAGAGCAAGCAGGGGTGCAAGCTTGTGGCCATGCAAACCCTAAGTTGCCATACAAACCCTAAATTCCATGCAAACCCTAAGTGGCCATGCAAGCCAGGAAAAGTGTTCGATTTCAAGATGGAAATTTGCATGGAGGAAGAGTGTATGTTCTAGAAGGGGTTTTAGTCTCCTGGAGGAATTTGGCTCATAAACGAAGCTTGGGCAAAAAGTCACATTGATTTGTAGTTTTTATTATTATTATCATTATTATTATTTTAGGGAATTAATAATTATTGAGTATTTTGTAATTTTTGAATTGTGGACATGTAAGAGTGCTAGATTGTTGGATGTCTTTTGTTTACCAAAGATTAGAATCATATTCTTATATTATTTATTTGCCTATACAAAGGACATACTCGAACACGTAGAGGTCATTATTGATTTTTAATTATAAAACTGTGAGAAAATTCTTTGTTCTTTAATTCATTTTTCTAAAGAGAATTAGGTTGCATGCACCTTAGTTGATGTAAAAGTGCGCCCTTGATTTCGTGTTGATCTTTGAGTACAGCTTATGTCAGGCGTTCAATCGAATCTCTGTTTTCATTTATTCCTAGTATAATTGTTAGTTGGGGGTTGATGAAGCATGTTTGATTGGGTTACATAACACATCTCCATCTCGTTTGTTTTCATTTTCTCTATTTCGTGTAGCTTTTATTGAGTTACATGCCGTATCCTATTTTTATTGTTCAAATTTGATTGCCTTTTATGCAAAAAATAAAATTTCCAAATTCACGTTTCTTGTTCACATACGAAGATTCGTATCAAATTGGTATCATATCCAGGTTGAATTATTCTTGCATCTTCTTCATTATTTTCAATTATGATTTGTGGAGTTGACATGTGAATTCCTGATTGTTGTCATCCATGTCAGGTTCTGCTCCATTAAAAAAATTATATTATTGTTGGTCGAGAATCTTGTTGTTTCGTATACAATTGTCGTGGCCTAAAGTTCTTGCCTAACCTCTTTGATTGCGTACATTGATTGACCATGGCATGCTAATTCTCATTGCACTTGAATTTGGATTTAAAGAAAAAGATAGTGATAACAGCGAGTGAATCCCATTAAATCTAGACCTCATTTTGAGTGTTGTTGGGCTAAGTGAATTTTGGGTTTACGTTTAGAAAGTGAGTTCTTACCAAATTTTATTTTTGTTGTGATGTGTTATTGTTTATGATGCAAACCAGGTAACTGACGGAATATCTGATGGTCCGAGTTTCGTGGTTTCTAATGATTGGAGGACTAAATGTGGTTGGATCGGCCTGACATTTAAACTGGAGACAGAGGACTCACTAGGCTTCATTCTAACCAAGGCAATCTGATCATAACAGTCCAATTGTGAGTTATTGGTTTCGGAATAGCACTATGCAGTTTCAGTTTTATTGGCAATCGGAAATCTGAACGTGGTTGGATAGGCATGAAATTTTAATTGGAGTTAGAAGATTGATCAAGATGCATTCTGACCAAAGGATATAAAATTCTGACGGTCTGATGGTGCGTTAGTGGGTTTAGAATAGACTGCTCTCTTTTTCATTCGCAATCTGGGATTCATATTAGTTTGGCTGAAATGGGAGGAAAGGTTGGACATATTGATGCAATGGATGGACAAATGACTGGGTTGCGATGCATGTTCGCTCAGTTTCTGATGGGGAATCCGAGGCAAGATGCAGAAAATCCTAATGGACCGGGGGCTCAAAGGAATAAGGGTTGTGAACAAGTTGGAGTTCAAGATGATAATTATGACTATAGAGGTAACGATTCTTTGTGGAATATCAAGAAAATTATTTATGAATTTCAAGGCAAGTATGAACCCTAGGCTTTCTTAGAGTGGAAGGATCACATGGAGCACATCTTTGAGTTTCATCAATGTCCAACACACTGAGGTGAGGCTGATTATTTCTCAATTCAAGGGATATGCTTCTACATGGTGGAACATTGTGAAGCATAGGAGGCAAAGTGATGAAGATCGCTCAATCGAAACTTCGTCAGAACTTATTCGAGCAATGAAGAAAAGTATGTAACAGAATCATACAAATGTGAGCTAAAGAGAGAGTATCAAGACCTTTGACAAGACATCCAATTTGTGGTAGGTTATTATCACAAAATGCTATATTTAAAGTTGAAAGCCGAGTAGAAGGAAAGTGAGCCAGCAATGTTAGTGTTGTGCCCTAAGACTAATCACTTTAGGGCCTTGTAATGACACTTTTATATTAATGCATATTGATTAGTAGCATTCTTTATTATTTGATTATTGTATATTAAATAATAAAGCACTAGTATTAATAACTTAAAATATATCACAATGAATTGTGATGGTGAGACTATTTTAATAAAGTTATTAATACTAAACATCCATAATCATAGTACTAGTAGGAAATGGAATTACTTATACTGATATGTTAGCATATTCTAAGTCACTTCCTTTTCAAAGGGAGTAGTTGATCTCATCGACTATGGAATAGAGACACCTAAGCTAGAACATGGATGTTTGTAGTTTACAAGTACTTCGAATTGAGCCAATGAGAGATTGCCATATTTTCAATGGTAAATTCTATAAGGAATAGTAAGTGTAAGTTATCCTTATACTTGTGGTTTTAGAGCCATCCTGTTGGTTCTTGCATGACATGCAAGAAGTTTTTACATAGCTTTTATGGTTAGATAACAAATAATGATGAAAGTGTTCATGTTGCATGCATGTCTCTTGAATTTGTTTCTTGAAATCTTAAGTTTTGTTGTGAACAAAATTTGTAGATTTTAATTTCAATAGTTCAAGTAGTGAATTGTCCATGGTTTTTGATCCACAATGATGTTGAAAAAGAATTAAGTATTTGCTCAAAAATAACAAATAGGAAAAGCCTTTTTGGACAAAAATCGTTTCGGTTTTTCAAACAAAGTGGTGTTCAAATTCACTACTACAAAATGTGTTGCATGCAATGATTCTTTGTGGGATTCTAACTTTTACAAAATTTCATTTAATTATAAATTATTTTGATTGCATTGTGGATGATTATGGACTAGACCCCAATATGGTTGAAATGTAATAATGAATGTTATTATTAATTCTTGGTTGAATGTTTGTAATAGTTATATTCATTCAAAATATGGCTTGCATGTTATGCTTAACTTATGTATCATGAATGTATTTCTCACTCTCCTCAAATTTAACTTGAGGTTTTTCCATAGAAATGTAATTTACATTAGTCTAATGGAAGGTGTAAAAGGTGAGAGATATGAATATTACAAGTGTTGTAATTCAAGGATGGAGAAGGCACCAAGAAGAAACCGTCTGGTTTCTCAATGGCTCGAGGATCCTGTCTGAGATCTTGTAACAATGGATGAGGATGGTGGAAGAATAGGGAGGTCTGGTCCAGGATCAGTGATTAATGGGAGTTCAGAAAATGAAACTGGATCAAGTTGGTGTCGATGTTCACGTTGATTTGATGGTGGTTCAGTTGGGGATATAGAGTCAGATGAGGAGCTGGAACCCTGCTGAGACTGATCAGAGGTACTTTGGGATATGGTGGGTATAGGGACTATAGTCGGAGTTTCAGTGATAGATGGTATGATAGCTGAATCATTGGGAGGAACAATCAAGATGCTTGAGATGAACCTGAGGTGTTAGAATTATATGTATGTAAAGGTAGAAAAGGACTGATGATAGTAGTAGGATTACCTGAATCGATGGCAGCTTCTGAAGAGGTCCGAGTATGGGGCAAACTATCCTTCCGAGCTGGAAATAGAGCCTCATCAAAGATAACTTGTCGAGAGAGAGAGATTTTGCCAGACTGGGGATCAAGGCATTTATATCCAGTATGTTGCAAACTATAGCCTATGAAGATGCATTTTGTGCTTTTGAACATGAGTTTGTGAGAGTTATATGGACGTAGAAGAGGATAACAAGCACACCCAAATGACCTGAAGTATGAGTAATCAAGTTTGAGACCATATAATTTTTCATATGGACTGATATTTTGAAGAACTGGTGTGGGGACTCGATTTATGATAAAAATGGTTGTGGAGCAGGCTTCAACCCAGTATTTTGTAGGTAATTGAGATTGAGCAAGAAGGGTGAGCCCCATTTGACTAGGTGACGGTGTTTTCTTTCTGCAAGTCCATTTTGCTGAGGTGTATGAGGACACGATAATCTATGGAGAATACCCGTCTTGTTTAGAAAGGCTTTAAACTGATTTGAGCGAAATTCCCCTCTGGTTTAAACCTTCTAGTTTCTCAATGGCTCGAGGAACTAGTAGTGTCCATAATCATCCATGGTTTATGTATGTGTTTATTTAGCATGCACAATCAAAGCATAATATTAATTAGAAAGGAGTTTCTAATTAATACTTAAGGATCATGATTTTGGTTACAAGAAATCTATAACATATATCAAATGAGGATGACAAATAACTTTTGTATACTTGATTGGGATATGTATAGGTGAGGGGATAATAATTACACGGTAACTGGTTTCAAAAAGGGATAGTCTCGTACCTTGATTATTCTCAATGCTCAGGTGGTCATGATACATTGCTAGATGTCACACTTGATCTTTGAACATGAATTTCTGATTAATAAATTTGAAGGAGTTTAATTTATTCAGCATAATTAGATTATGTTAATTAATGGTTCATTGCCGAGTTATTGAGAAGCTATAGAGTCACACACATTAATACCAATTGTTGAGGGATCTAATTGCATCAAAATAAAAGATAGAGGATAAAACTTTAAGTATTGGATACTTAAAGAGTTAACATGCAAGGGGTTGCATGCAATTGAATAAACATGCAAAAGTGCATACAAAATTTAGTAGACATCCACTATCACTTGTATAGTGGAAATTCTCTACATGCAATGGCTGATGGTGGGAATATTTACAAGAGTTGTATATCATGACTTAGTGGTAAGTTATGACCATGAGTTTCAACTTTGGGTACTTGTATAAACAAGATTAAAAGTTGAACCACTTCCATGACACCTGTATGGACAAGTGCATAAGTCTTCCTCAATAAATACCTTGATATCCATTATGTGTAGAGATAAATGAAGTTGTTTTTTATAAGTCTTGAAAAGTTGAGAGGAGTGAAGAATTTGATTCTTCTTCTCATCTTTTGGGATACACTTAAACAACTTTTTTGGACCTAAGCACTCCTTACACACACATAAGTATACAAGAGTTGTATAGTCCTTAAATAAGTTGATGGTGTGGACTAACATAGAGGGCGGATACGCTTGCGCCTTGGAGTGGAGACTATCCTCTACAAGAAATGTATTCTTATATCTCCCTCATGAAAAGCTATGTCAACAACAAGGAGATCTTGTTGATGGAACCCAATTTTTTTTGTTTTTCATGTCATTTACTTTCGCTGCGTTTTATGACAACTCACGGGTTCCTAACAAGCAACCAAGGAAAAATTTAGCTATGGAATCAACAGTAATATTCGGCATCAAGTTGATAAATATAAGCAACATTGTCAAGGGATTAAAGAATTGTTTGCCTATGCTGAAATCGTGGAGAGACAATTCAATGAATCTATAACAAGTAGAGCAAGATCATCTAATCCGACAAGGGGAGGAGATAATCGATTGGGCAATGCTCCCAAGAAAAAAAATTCAAACTCTAATTAGAGGAAGAATTTTCATAAGCCAAAAAACTAATCCACCTCGAAAGAATTTTCAGAATTACGCCGAGAATCGAACCGCAGGTAAGTTTTCCAATCCGCCTAATTTCGGGAGTTCTAATTCAAAGGTTTGATGTTTTATGTGCCAAAGATTTGGGCACATGAAAGCCTCATGTCCGAACAGTCGAGTTATGAAGAAAATCGAGGAAGAAGTTGCCTATAGTGAGGATGAAGAAGAGGAAAGAGAACCAAATACTTATAACTTCATCCGAGGGGCCGAATTAGAAAAATTAGTTTGTAAAATCAAATTAGCCTATTCAAGTGGAGAAGAAGTTGTCTCACATGAGATTTAATTTTTTTTTTGAGAAATTACCTAAAAAAAATTCTTTTTGAGAAAGCAGAAGAAGATTTTGAGTCCTCCAGGAGACATCGTTGTAACTCCTATAACTGAATCTTCTCATGAGGAAAACAATGGAAAAGGTCCAAGTTCCCTTTACCGAGCGAAGCCACCCAAATCAAATCATCATGTTTGATTTGTATCAGGACCCGCGATGGGCTTGAATGTAGTGCCATCATGATGAGATTGGACTGGAACCTTTCAAGAACAGCCTTTTTTTTATTGGCGATCCTGAAGAAGTTGAAAAAGGATCTTATTTATTAAGAGAAGTCCTAGTAGAGCACGCTCCCGTGGACGAACGTGTCCCAAATGGGGTTCTCTTCACCGCTCATGACATTGTTAGCAATATTCTAGAGTTCTCTCCCGTGGGCTAGGGTAATCGATTTACCTTAGGTGAGCTTGAACTTGCCACTAACAAATTTTGGACGAATGATGTTCTAGGAGGTGATGGAACTCTTCAACAAGATCTGAGCATTATGCAACTTACAGATCTCAAGGGATCTAATCTTAGTGATATACTAGATGCACACGATTACCAAGTATTGGCCATATTTTTAGCGAAATTCCAGGGAAGTATGTGGGTGAAACTAGGAAACTTTGTGGTGAATGATGAACCTTGAGATTCAGGCATAACTTTGAGAATGAATTTTCTTCAACTTGAGAGGATGGTAATGATTAATATTATGAATGTGAGCGTTTGGATTAGAGGACGAATCATTCCCAAGAGGAAAGGAATGATGTAGATATCCAAGCTCTGAGGTGCATGGTTGATCCCGTGGAAGAATATCAATCACAAGGTCAAGATTCGAGGTCGAATATTTTCCAAGAAATGGAGAATGATACGATCTTGGATAGGAACTATGATCTTATTACAATCTCATTCGAAGACCAGGAAAGGGTGCAAGCATGTGGACGTAAAGGGTTGCAAGCATGTGGCCATAAAAACCTTAAATTCCATGCAAACCCTAGGTGGTCATGCAAACCCTAATTTCCATGCAAGTGCCAAGGTGGCCATGCAAGCTCGGAAAAGTGTTCGATTTCAAGATGAAAACTTTGCATGGAGGAAAAGTGCATGTTCTCGAAGGAGTCTTGACCCCTGGAGGAATTTGGCTCGTAAAGGAAGCTTGGGTGAAAAGTCACATTGGATTTGTTGGTTTTATTATTATTATTTTAGGGAATTATTAATTGTTGAGTATTATGTAATTTTCGAATTCTAGACATGTAAGAGTCCTAGGTTGTTAAATGTCCTTAGTTTACCTAGGATTAGAATCCTAGTCTTAGGTTATTTCCTTGCATATATGAAGGACATACTCGAACACTTGTAGAGCCACCTTATTATTGATTTTTGATTATGAACTTGTGAGAAATTTCTTTGTTCTTTAATTCCTTGTTTTGAAAAGAATTAGGTTGCATGCACCTTAGTTGCTGCATGTAAAAGTGTGCCCTTGATTTCGTGTTTATCTTTGGGTAGAGCTTCTGTTAGGTGTTCAATCGAATCCCTGTTTTCATTTGTTCCTAGTATAATTGTTAGTTGGGGGTTTATGAAGCATTTTAATTGGGTTTCTATAACACATTTCTTGTCATCTTCTCTATTTCGTATAACTTTTTGTTGGGTTGCACATCGTATTCTTGTTTTTATTGTTCAAATTTGATTCTCTTGTGCAAAAATTAAATTCACAAATATACTTTTTTTTGCTCACATATGAAGATTTGTATCACTCTCCTCCCTATTCTTCCAATAACCAGACAAAACCCTTTATGCATCAACATTATGGAACATTTGTTCTCGAACTACGAGGAGTCGGTCATAAAAGTCCCTTCTATTTTCTATTTTGCGAACAAACAACATTCTGTCAGCTGGTGTTGGTCTCGATGGACTGGTTGTGGGGGAGTGATCAGTGATCTCAATTGGGTTTGCAACAAAGTCATTTGGGAGAATGGGGTCAGCTACTGGAATTGGATTCTCTTCCCCCATCGCCTGGTCGGGCAAGAGTTTTCTTGTTCCATGTGTGTGCATGGAAGGTTGCTGTGTCGGCAGTTGAATCCTTAGCCTCCACTGAGGCCTCTTGCTAGTGACATATAATCGGAGGAAAAAAGGTGTAGGGACCATGCCAAGGCGTCTAGAGGAATTGGACAGGACCATGGTGTCGGTTAGTAGGGTGGAGAATGTGGAGCAACGAGAGAGAATTGAGATCGACATTCACCGGCTTGTTGGAGCGACGATATGCGGTTTAGGGATGAGCAAAAAAATGAAAAAAATGGATTTTAACCAAAACCGAACCGAAAAAAAATTGCTTTTACGAGTTTTGGTATCGTTTTCGGTTTGAAAAAATCATTTTCAGTTTTTGTTTCAACTAAAACCGATAAGATTTTCTTTTCAATTTTTAAAAAGTAAATAAAGTCATATCATTTAACTTAAATCAAAATTCAAACTTAAGACTTGTCCAAGTCTTAGAAAATGCCAAAAAAATTCAAAACCTAGAACCTATCTACTTTCAATAAAAGTTATCAAAATTAGTGGCACATTTACATATATTGTAACAGTATATTCAAAACTACAACATATAATAAGCAAGTGCTCAAAAAAACCCTCATCCTCAGATGTCAAGACAAAATGATAAAACAATTTAATTTTAGATTTTTCATTTTTGGTTTATTTTTTTTATTTTTTAAACCGAAAACCGACCCTAAAGCCGAAATAACCAAAAAAAATAGTTTTTTGGTTATCGATTTTTGTTTCAATAATCATAAATAGAATGGTTTTGGCCAAAACCGAATTTCCAATAAGCACCCCTAATGCGGTTAGGGTTCAACAAAATGGAGGAGGCCGCGTTATATAGTACAATCGGGGGCATTTGGATCATTTAATGTTTTCAACTGGTGTTACCAATAGGATTCTACTGTTATCTCATTTTTGCAGTAATCCGAAACACCGCACAAAGTTTACCGAACAACCTAAGGATTACTTAATCCGACAAGAATGCTAAAGTTATTCTGGTAGTAAGATTAAAACTATTCCGCTATCAAACTAACCCTACCAAACACTCTAATAAGCTACTTTTAAGTGCTTTTTCTATATTTCACCACTTCTCCAAAAGATGCAAGTTATTCGAAATAATGCCTAAAAGTAGTTTTGCTAAAACTTCTTAACTTAACTACAATTTCTATTGAGGCAATTCTGACAGCTTAAAAATAGAAGTAGAAACCAAAGCTTATTTCTAAAACACTATTGAACGTCTGCTTAGTTTAAGCCGGTAAAGCAGAGGCTCCCCACAAATTCAAATGCTCTTCAGGAAAATAACCAACATCAAGGTTCTCTGTCTAGAACCAGTACAAAAAAAGCAGCGGCTCCCTGGAAAACGCATTGTTTTTATACATAAATAGAGATGGTCTCTATCAATATGGAGAGTTCTAAACATTTCACATTCTAATGCTTTGCCTATAGTATAGTAACAACTATTGAAGAAAACTACTGTTCACCGTTCGCGGATCCTTCATTTCGACTAACATACAGCTACAATCTTCATCTTCAAATATGTAAAAAAGCAAAAGCTGCAGCATCTACCACCAGTAACCTGTGTATTCTTCTGAAGCACATGGAGAATCATGAATGTGGAGGAAACGGATTTCTCAGCAGCTAGTGATGATGTTCGTCATTGGATGGAGATTATCAGCCGTTGTTTAACAAGCAGCAGTTGCTGCCTCCCGAGCTTCCTATGTTGCATGGTACATCACGAACCAGGAATTTCACGTGGAGAGAATCGAGTATTTCAAGGCATTCTTGTAGGTCTGAGTCGCTTACCATCATCACCCATTCTTCTTCGTCGTCCAGATACTTGAGCTGGAATTGGCCCATCCGTAATCTGAACCTCTTTCCTACTTCTTCGTAGAGCCGAACACACCCAGCAGCGGGGTCAAATTTAATTCGAATTGTGTCTTCTCTGTACGAAGCTTTGACTATGATTTTTGAACCATGATCACCATGTCTTGCTTTAGACCTGTGATGATGCTTTGTAAAGCTTCTGGAGCTTGAAGAACTGCCACCGCGGATCATTGAGCCCGATCCAGACCCATTAGAGGAATCTGTCATGCTCGAGGAACTCGGATGGTTGTGATCAACAGTTCCATCATCCCCATCTATGTCGTTATGATTTCTTAGTTTGACATTTATGTCATCACTGGCTGCCAAGGAGTTTGAGTTTTGTGAAAATAAATTAGACCCGCAAGGCAAAGGTTCGCTGCTGCTAGTGCTACCACTCAATGGCCATGCATTCGATCTTTCCCCAGGATGGAAAGGACTTGGTTCAGCTGGTGCATGTATCCAATGCGCGTTGTTTGGAATTGAAGGCCATGACGTTTCGGCATCTAATGCAGTTATTCTTGATTTCTTCATAGTCTGAAGATGAAGAGAGCTGGGATTACACTCTTCCGGCACTTTGTTTCCTTCAGATCGACAATCCTCTTCCATTTTGACAATGCCATTTTTAATCTCCATACATGGAGGCGGTGTTGCAGATTTTCCACTATCTGATACAGAATCAGAGTCTCCGATGAAATAATCTTTGGTGGGCAAAGAAACAGCTTTCCTGGGATTAAATTCTTGGATGATGGATCTTGCACGACCAAGTCCCCCCGTGGTTGAATCGAACTTCAGCCCTCCATTTACTCCGTGAACAGAGTCAAGTACACTTTGCAACTTTCTCAAAGAACGGTTAACTTTATTTATTTTTCGAGAAGGCCACCTTGAGATACCATGTTGTCTGCATATCCTTTTCAGAGTAGTCGGGCACACTGCAAAATATGATATGCAAAATTGAAAATAATCGGTAAAAATTGCAAGTATTCAAGACTGGTGGCATCATTTTTTAGTTTTCTGGCAACATCAGGAGACTTGTAGGGCTTCAAAATCACTTGGGAAAATTTTTAACCGTATAAAACACAATAAATTGTAATTTGATCCAGCATACAGGTGTTTTAGTGTTTGAATGGACGAAGATGCATATTGAACAAGAGCAAGTGTGCAAGTGATACATCATACATGAACAGTTGATAATGAAATGTTCGAATATGTGAAAATGGTGACTCACTGCCAATGCTCTTCGCAGCATCTTTAAGACTGCCGGAAAAGTACTGCTGGAGAACACTTAAGCTGACATGCTTTTCAGCAGTGCTTCGCTTTTTCTCTATCTGTTTCCTAGATCCTGGAAGACCCTGTAATAATGATATAGGAAACAAGAGCTGTTTAGATGTCGTGAAAGAAAAGCAATCATCCAGAAGCATGGCTGAAGCCAATGCTGAAGAAAAACAGTACCAATTAAAATTGATAACAGTAACATTAGTGTTATCCATTTAATTATACATTTCCGACCATCAATAAATGTAAATTTTTCTCCACATAATTTGAATAACAACTGATTTCATTTTCCTCTTCATTGCATCTCCAAAAGTTAGAAAAGATGCAGAAACACGTAGGTACGAAATGCTGCGAAATTAAGAATGAAGTGTTTCCGCATCCCAACTAGGCCAGAAAGAAGAACACACTAAGCAAGAAATTGTATGACAATTACAAGGGTCCTCAAAGTGAAAAATTATGGCATGGATTCAATGATGGCACTTATGGTAAAAAATAGTTAATGCATAAAAATACCTGACCACGAGGATCATCATCCTCTGTTCTTGTGGGTGTCAGCTCCGATAAGTGATCAGCACAGTTCAAATTTCTACTGATAAGGGATTGTTCCGTATCCCTAGATAATGCTATGGCCGGTCTCATTTCCATATCCAGTGATTTAACTATGGAATCTTCTATCCCAAGTAACTCACTTTCTGACACTGTTCTCAAACTCTTACAGATCCTTTGCATGGTACTTGAAAGGTTATTCAGCAAGAGTTGCTGCTCTGTGCTCCCAGTCATATTGACAGGAAGAAAGAATTCCAGTATATAGTCCTCGTTTCCAGTATAAGTACTTCTCAGCCTAATTGCCACTGCAGCATTTAGGCCAAATTTCCGGGCATGATGAACTAGCGGATACTCACTTATATGGTATTCCTTCACATCGGGATAAAAGAAAGGGTGATTTGATTGAAGAGCTTTCCCAACAATACCCTGTCCTTCCTCAAGATAATGTTCCGCACATGCATGCACAAAGCCTTTCATATTTTTGTCATTCACATAACAGGCGGTATCTTCAACACACATCACACATTTCTCATTCATATCACTACTGCTTCCTCTAGGACATAATTTTATAATTTGATCACAAGGTTCCTCTCTGTAGCTACATGGTATCCACGTTAGAGCAAGAGGAAGTCGATGTGCATGGCAAACAGCAAGCAGAACATCTGTAATCTCTGATAAAGCCGCCCTCTGGCTCGTGGACAGATTCTGCAAGCCAAAATTTGGTCCAATGCAGGTTAATTACGACAAGCATGGAACCAAGTTAGTCTAAATGGATGAAGAGGATGAAGTCAAATTCAATGAAAAAGATAATTTGAACAAATGTTCATATAAACTCAAATGTTCTTAAAACCTGGGAATAAAGTCTCGGAGGTGCAGCACTTCGCAAGTTCACAGCCTGATAGTTTGAACAACATAGAGTTAAAGGCATGAAGTTATATGGAAATAGTCATATTAAGGTACTTGAAAGAAATTAAAGCCAGAATAGTAGAACTCTGTAACTCAGAATTGGAGGAGAAAAAAATCCTACAAATAATCAAACGAGTGCTGATGGATCCAGTAATTACTTAGATACAACATCAACTCAGATAGGAAGGTTTTTCCTTTTCTATTTTGGCAATGAAAATTTAAAACTCAAAATTGAGGCAGAATAACAATTTGCAGATCCAGTGCAGGTTTGTTGTTCATATATGCAGTGAGTAACTGCGAACGCTAACCTGCAGTACACGGCAAACGTTTTCAATCTCTGAATCGAAATTGGATTTTTCCTTCATGGTAACGAGTTCAAGCACAGCACAACATGATGTGTCAAGTGAATCAAGCTCGAAGATAGGCAAAGCAATAGATCCGCGGATTTCATAATCAGCAGCATGTTGAACACGAAGGTACTCAGCCTTATTATAATACATTACATTTGATGTCCACTCAGGAATCTTCGAGTTAAATACACGACCAGGAAGCCCTGGGAAAGAGCCTGGTTTGGATTCTGCTGAAAAAGTAAATGATCTGGATACCTCACGATATCCAGCAAGTGTTTGGTCAAGTAAATAGGGTTGTTCACAGGTGCTTAATATGTACCGGTCCCCGTTCTTCATTGGAACCCATACTTGCGCCAAAATCCCCCCTCCAGACCTTTCTTTGAAAAGATGCAATGCTGTGAGCATTTTTTCAGCCAGTGATTGCTTGGGAGACCTTAGAATGACACTTTTGTCCAATTCACCGTCTCGATTATGCTGACTCAAACTCTTGTCTATTGTCTCAATTAAATCAAATCCATCATCAGTACAATTTGTAGCAGAAGGCAACTCGCTATCCGTTTGATGAAATGCCACTTTATCTACACTAAGGGAATTCCCAAAGATGTTACCATCCACCATGGTAGTTCCTAAATTGTACTGATGAGAGAAATTTGATCCATCAAATAGAGAAAAATTTGTGGGTGCCACACCGTGAGGGGACATGGCAAAAGAGGGAGAAGTCAGGTCAGCCAATTGAGTGGGGCTGTTGCACCATCCAGCATATGCATCGAAATTCATTAGTTCTGTAGCATTGGAAAACGTATCATCAAAATAGGAGCCCTGAAAAACATTATCTTTCAGACCTCCATCCATAAACTCCATTGGACCCCTTGAAAAGGTCATTTGCTCGTTGAACTTTTCTTTACATGAAAAGGGATAATCCATTTAACTAATGCACGAAGCTGATACTCTCTGGGCACACAAACTGTCAGAGAACCGTGGAATTACTTGAACTGAAATCTAAGTACCACAGCTTTTCCCTATAGACCAATGTTGGTGTACAGTGCTACCTCGATATCATATTCACATAGGTTTCACCTCAGCCCGAAGCTTTCACTCGGCCTACCCAGTGCCTCAGGGACTTGGCAAAAATTGAAGAATATATTGATCCGCTGGGTTTCGTAAAGATTGCAAACCTGCAATGAGAATAGTACGCAATTACATTTTCAAGAGAAGAATCGCAAACTGCTCAGACATTAGCCACAGAACTTCTAAGCTTTCAAGGAAGTTAACTCCAGTATTCAGAAAAAATTATCTAGTGAAACGTGAATCAAACCTCAAAGCAATCATACAAGAATTCAAATGAATGGTAGAAACTACATGATTAAATATGCAATATATGCATGGCTGTACGCAGAGCACCAGCTACTATAGATACATTCATCTGAGCATCCCAGGTGGCGTGCTTTATTGAAGTTTAAATACTATAACTTGGTGCGCGCGCCACAACTAACACTGCATTGGACAACAGCGCACTCTTCAAACTCCATTCTTGAAGTAAAATATGTTGCATTAGAAAAGTCGAACTCTCAGTTATTATATTGAATCCATTAGTGTGCATATGCATCTTCTGACCATAACTTAGTCAAAATTCAAACCATAGGAGGGAAGGAAAT
>JAOWBN010060093.1:0-20879 GCA_028565015.1 Pinguicula moranensis
TTACTCTTCGACTTAGAGCTATGACTTGAAGTTGAGGCTTGATGATGCTACTTTAGTATGACATCCAAGGGCTATGACCTATACAGTCCAGCGGACCATGCTAGGAAAGCAGTCGAGTTGATACAAATGGTCATGAGTGTCTAAGGAACAATCTGTCTAGCATCACCATATTTGCCATGCGATGACATTTCGTATGTAATCAAATATTGAATAGTTTAAAGGGATACATAGCTATTGGTGATGCATAGAAGATTTGGGGTATCGGTATTTTGAAAGTGTCACATTAGTTAGGTGGTAACTTAATATGACGCTACTTGTTACTTAATGGTCGCACGAATCGTTTCTTGTATGAAGTACGAGAAAAATCCGTGTATGTCAAAACAGCAGATTTATTCTGTTGTACGGCTTGTGTAGCAAGCATATTTGTTCTGTTGTACGGCTTGTGTAGCCGAGCAGATTTATTCTATTGTACGGCTTGTGTAGCCGAGCAAATTTATTCTGTTAAACAGCTTGTGAAGCAAAGCAGATTTGTTCTATTGTGCGGCTTATGCAACCGAGTGGGAGCTGTTGGAAAGTAGAGGTTGGTTGGCACGTTTGCCAACCAACAACCAAATGCCCAAATAGTAAAAATACTATTTGTGTACTGTGCAGTACTATTCCCACGCCTATAAATAGGTTATGCGCCTATTCATTTGAAATAAGCGAATTGAATGACTATACAGAATTTCTCTGTCTGCCTAGCCACCCGAGAGGCTAAGACTTGATTCATGGAAATTTAACGAGACTCTGGTAGCCTCGTTCCGGATACTTGATCCAGTTATAACGCTTCCGCAAACAGGTAACATTTACTGTATTTGTTATGTTACCGTTATATTTAATTATTAGATTTGTTCTAATATTGAATTACATGGATGAAAGAGACAACATTTGGATAACCTTACACAGACAAAGAGCTTTAGCGACACATTCTCCTATTCGAACAACATGAAGATCGTTCCGTACAATATTAAAGGTCTCAGTATCGCCAGAAAAAAAAAAGCAATCGTAAGAGAGTTAGTTCTTGATCAGAGGACAGATTTTCTCTCCCTACAGGAAAAAAAATGTATATGTATGAATAGATGGTGATGTCGTCGTCTCTGGACAAACGAGGATTTTAAATGGTATCATAAGGACTCAGACGGTCGTTCAGGCAGAATCTATGTATATGGAAACGCTGAGCATTTAAGCTACTCAATAGTCGGGAGGACAATGGTTACTTGGAAATTTATAGCAGCATTTAAAATACTGAATGTGTACGCTCCTGGCTTAATTAGTGAAAAACAAATCTCGTGGCAGTGGTTGGCCTCTAGAAATCAATCAGATATGGATGTTCGTTGGTGCGTGGCAAGGGATTTAATGCAATCCATCATCCTTCGGAGCCTCGAAGCAACTCTTCGCCTTTCAACCAACTCAATGTTGATGTTGAATTAATAGATTTACCCCTGCATAGGAGACGCTATACTTGTATAAATGCTCGAGGATCATGTTGTAGTCTCCTTAACCACTTCCTACTGTATAAATCCTGGATCAAACAATGGCTTGAAAGTCATCAGATTAGCCTCGATCCATCAATATCAGATTACTGCCCAATCTTTCTCAAAGAGGAAGACATCAACTGGGGCCAAAAGCTACATTGACCTTAAACTATTTGATGGCTTTCAATAAATTTGTTATAAAGGAATCGCTCGCAGTGAACATAGCAAGCGAGAAACTTTTTTTTTTGTACACAGAGCTACGATTACAGAGAGTTTGTTTGGAGGCTTGGAATAAATCAATATTTGGAAATATGGATAAACAAGTAGAATTATTACAGTGCCAATTGCACCAACTCGACACTCGAGCAAAAGTTTATAATTTTACACTGGATGAAATCTTGGTGAAACAGGGGATCTGGTCTACGCTATAGCAACCTATCCAAAATCGCGTGTCTATGTTGCATCAAAAATATAGTTCAAGATGGATTAAAGATGGAGACAGCAATACAAAATACTTTTAGTAAAGAATAAGAGCAACCACAGGGTAAACAACATCCGAAACTTAAATTTTGATGGGATTTGGACTGAGTAGGTGACGACTGTGAAAGCAGGGATCACATATCATTTCAGTGCACAATACTAAGCTCAACAGTGGACTGGACCTATGTTAAATTTACGTGCTCCTAACTTTCTTTCAGATACTGATAATCTCTTTCTGACTTCAGAATTTAGTAAGGAAGAAATATGTGTTGAGGTTTGGAGTTGTTCAGCTTCTAAAAGTCCGAGTCCGGATTACTATAATTTATTCTTCATCCAAAAGCCCTGGAAAATATTAAAGTATGAATTCACCCCATTTTCTGCAAGAGTTTCATAGAGAAGGTCAATTATCAAAATGAATGGATAGCATGTTCATTACCTTGGGCCCAAAAATTTTAAATCCGATAGTTCTTGATCATTTCCGACCAATTTCCTTATTGGGGAGTGGATACAATGTTCTCTTGAAGTTATTAGCTATAACAATGAGTCAGGTGATAGACAAAATCATATACAGAAATCAGAAAGCATTCATAAAAGATTGTCAAATCCTTGAGGGAGTACTAATAGCAAATGAGATTATTCATTCCTATAGCGATCATAGATGCCTTTAGCTCTCTTTTTAGTAGATTTCTCTAAAGCTTCCAACTATGTAAATTGGGCTTTCTTGTTAGTTATTCTTCAAAAACTGGGAATTGACGAGAAATGAATATCTTAGATGAAAGAGTGTGTCACCACTGCCCATGCCGTCATTTTGATAAATAGTACTAGTGTGAGAGAGTTCAAAATTCAACAAGGACTCCGCCAAGGAAACTCCTTGTCTCCATTTTGTTTGTAATAGTGGTGGAAGGTTTCAATCTGCTGCTCAGCCATGCTCATGACATAGGAAAGCTATCAGGTGTGCAACTTTGTGCGCCGCCACTTAATATAGCACATTTATAGTACGTCGATGATATGCTTTTGTTTGCAGAAGGAACTCCTCAAAATATATTTGTGATGAAATGAGTGTTGCACATATTTGAATTAATTTCTGGAATTAACTATAAACTTCTCGAAAACTCATTTTCACGGAATTAACATATCTGCAGTGGAGCTAGGCCACTTTGCTGTAAAGTTACATTACCTACAGACAACTCTCCCTTTTAATTATCTCTTAGGGGAATGTCAGAGGGCAAACCATCAGGAACCACGCTAAGGGTCGGGGGCGAATATGTGAGAGAGTAATGCGTCTTTAAAGGTGAGTGGACACATCTGGTAACTTTCATCCTGAAAGAATTCCCTAGACCTTTTTTCTTCTTCTAGATTTTAGGGTAGTTCTCATAGGTAGTTTAGTTTTAGTTATTAAATAATCGAAACAACCAACTATCCTTTACTTACTTTCATTTTTAGACTAGTGATTAAGATGATGAACTCTAGGTTTGGACGCAACCCGAATCTTTGAGAGATTCAATCTCGTGGAAAACTAATTGGCACTACACCAATTCTTATACTGTCTGAGTTATTCGTGCTGTGTCAAGGATACATCAAATGCCTAAGAAAATGATCAAAGAAGATGACTTAAATGTAGAACCGTTTCATCAGGAAGCATTTCTCTATTAACGACTGCCCTCTGGATAAAATGAGAAGGTCTTTGTTTGGATATGGCAGAAGGTGGTTTGGGCCTCAAAGACTTACAAACTTTCTATACATCAGTGTTGCCTAAATGGGAGAGGCGGCTGCGCTCAGATTCAAAAAGTCTTTGGTGTTTGATCATTCATGCAAAATATTTCGGTCCATGGGACCACTTATGCGGCTGGAGCTTACCCTGCCAGATGCAATCTCTAAAACTTGGAATGATATATGGCAAATCTTGGGCTAGGAAAGTTGGTTAGAACTGAGGCTGGGAAATGTTAATGTGGCATTGTTTTGGAGGACAAATTGTACAGGAAAAGGATGCCTTGCAACTCTTTTCTACCATTTATATAAACTGTCTCCCGATAGAAATGCGTTGGTGATGAAGGTTGGAAGGTGGAATGATGGGAGTTGATTGTGGACACTGACATTCAGAACACCACTTTGTGATTGTGAGACTTGGACTTTGGATAAACTAAAAGCTTTGGCTTCATTTGTTGTTTTGATATTTGATTGTGGACAGGGGAGAAAACAGAGTATCTCTCTGTTTCTCAACTTATAAAGCTATCGAAAAGGATGCAATAAATGGATATGGTAGTATACTGGGAGATCTAGAAGTATAATCTGTGTCACATCTTTTCTTTACTTGCTCTAATGTGTACTCTGATGTAGCACAAAATTATGCTTGCTAATAAAACTAATTTCCCAAAAGAATTTCTTATTTTTTGTGGGTACAAACGAAAACTTTTGTAAGATTTTTTTAGAACTCAAGAGTCCCCCCTTTTCTTCATTTTTCCTTGCTTCTTTTGTGTGGGGTCAAGCATGGATAGGTGTCAATTGGAGCCATGCTTATATTTGCATGTTGCTCTTCTTTGGACACCTTGCATTTCTTAATTTCTATTCTTTCTTCCTTTCCATGTTGGGCTTAGTTTTCTTTTTCTCTTGGGCTTGCTTGAGGTTCAACCCGATCCGTGGGGAACTTTGTCTGCCCGTGGGCCGGCCTGCTTGGGAATCCATGGTGTGGACCGTGAGTGTTATGGGAGTGGGCTGTGGATGTTTGGGGCTCCATCATATCTCCCCCCGCCTTTCTTTGTTCGATTGATTTCCTCAAGAGTCGATCGAACAAATCGAACAAAATCCTCCTCATGGCCAATCATCATTGTAGTTCTGCAAGAGAACCATCTTCTTCGCACAATACTCTTCGATACACGCGACTGGGGTTGCGTAACTTTATAATGGCCTCTGCAACTTCATTTCCCAGCCAACCAGAGTCTGTCCACGAGGCCTTAACCTTGCATAGAAAACCTAATTTCTACTCTATTTCTCTCTCGGCCAATCAGCTTCTTTCCATGCCCTCGTCTCTACATCTCCTCCGGCTCTTTCTACGCATTCGAGGCTTGCGTGGATCTCATTCACTCCGACATTCCTTCCTTCTTTAAATGTCTCTGCCCAGTAGTGAATTCTTCAGCAAAAATTTTCTTTGGTAATGGCAACGCACGGTTAGTTTTTTCTTGTCTTTTTCTTCCCTGAGTTTTTTCCTTCTCACCCGTGTATTTTTCCCTTTTATGATTTTTCTTTACAGGTGCCTTCGTTTTTTCGCCTGAGTTCTTGTTTGGGTACCATCCTTTTACTTACGGATACTTCCAGGTGTCCGTTGAGGGCCAGGATTTGGTCCCTACGGTGGTACTAGGATGGTCGGGGGCCTTTTCTGGTGAGCCCTTGTACATGTGGTACAACAAGAGCTGGGTTCACATTAGCTCCCACGAAATGGAGTATCATTCCTTGTGGGAACACTGTAAGCAGGAGGCACTTGAGTGGATTCGTGATTACCAAATGGAACTAGAGAATCCAATTGTCTTCTCCAGTCTGTCCGAAATTTAGAGGGACCTAGCACGTCATCAGAATATGATGGATACGATGGTGAGTGACCTAAACCAGATGGGGCACCTTGTTACAATGATGGCAAGGGAGAACAACTGGTTGGAAACCATGGTTGCCATAATGCTCCGCTACTTTGAGCAAAGCCGTGTTGCAGGTGGCTCTCTAGATTGCAACTCTCCCAGGGCCATTGGTGAAATGTACATCGCTTTATGGAGTCTCTTTCCGCCGTGTCGTGGCCATGCGCGCAACTGAAGCAGCGCTAACTCGCTCCTTGGATAACCTGATCCGGTAGTCTTCCCCCAAGATCGATGAGTTTTCTCATCTCATTTTGAAGGGGGTTGTGGTACCTATTTACTGTTTTATGTTTGCTTTAGCGGCTATATAAGGGATTTCTATTTTCCCTTCTTTTGTAGATCCCTTTTCTCTATGTAATGTATGTGTATGTATGGATTTGTTGGATGATCTCTCTTTAATGTTCCGTAGTTCTGATGATTCATTTGAGGTGTGCGCCAGTTTATTTTGCTTCCGTTCTTGCTGTTGCTTTCAGTGACTCCTTTCCTTTCCTTTGTCATGGAGTGTCTGACATAAGAAATCAGCTTAACTAATAATCCCACTGAATGACGCCATGGCCTAATTACTCTTGTTTCACTGTTGGATTCTTATCCTATTGTGTCCTACTCTTCGCAAAAATCAATCCTCAACTGCAAAAACTCCATATATTTTCTTAATTCCTGGATATTTCGACTCATATCAGCTCCTCTTTATCAAGCTGAATTTTAGCATGGAATTTTGCAGAGGATGGTAGATGAAGTTTCTTTAATAGTGATTCTCGGATATGACATATGGCTGCAGGACCCAATCGTGAGTAGCGGCAGCTTTGGTCTTGTTATTGAGCCAGAGATGCGGTTGAGGATCGTACCTGGCTAGCTTCAACTAGTCAGGATGGTTCTGCAAGCTGTCTGACAGGTCATATCTTTGAAAGTTTTTTGATGGTTCAGTTTTTCAATAAAGTGAACATCTGTTCAGTTTTTTGGATGACGTGAACACTGGGCTTTAGCTATTTGATAGTTCAGTTTTTCAATAACGTGAACATCTGTTCATTTTTTGGATAAAGTGAACATTGGGTTTTAGCTATCTGATAGTTTAGTTTTTCAATAACGTGAACATCTGCTTAGTTTTTCAATAACGTGAACATCTTCTCAGTTTTTAGATAACGTGAGCATTCCATTGTTTTCCCGGAGTGCTTCCAGCCCATAGTACCTCTTCTGTATGTTCATACTTTTGATCCCAGTAGGCTGCTACAGAACGTTTTGATGTTCATCCGATTCCATGAGTGAGGGAGGAGCTTCCATTGAAGAGTCGCTAGCTTGCAAGCTATGTTTTCGTGTTTTTCTCCAAGGCGAAAAAGGTCCCTCCCAAGTGGGTTGCCATTTTCCTTGGCTGTTGGGAACAAGTACCTTTCTTCAGACGTGATCCCCTTCTCGAGGTTTTTGTTTGTCTTTTTCAAATTTTTTTCCTTCCCTGAATCGCTTTTGATACATGGATAATTGCTCACATGCTTTTTCTTGGATTTTGGCCAAAAGTTCTAAATTCGTCTTTTGGTCAGCTGCGTTCTGAGTGGGGTTATAGGTGGTAACTCGGTAGGCCCCAAAGGTAACATCAGTTAAAGACACAGATTCTTAGCCATAGGTCAATGTGAATGGGGTGTGTCCCGTAGAGGTAGTTATAGTGGTTCGGTAGGATCATAGGGTTCCTGGTGATTTATAACCCAAATCTAGAAATGTGTTCTCTATTAAAGTTGTAGTGTTTCCAAGATTTTCATGCGTATCTTGTACGTCCATATCAGACACTCCTAGCTCAAATGAGTTTTTGAAGTTGAATGTGAATCATTGAAAATTCTACTCGTGCCTCACTTAAAAATCGTTAATTTCATCCAATGATCATTACCTGCACATAGAACACTATCAAAGCATAAATCATACCATAAAAACATTAGATCCAATCTCAATGAGTGTAAATCACACAAAACTATCATCAAATCGTCAAAGTAAAGATACACTATTTCATTCACACCAAAGCCCCCTCAGTCATCCTACATTCAAAGAGTTCCTTAGCTATATGATATCGCTCACAGCACACTTACTCTTGAAAAATATTCTTGACCTCGCTTATCATATCGTAAGCTTTTCAATTCTCAAAGCATTTTTAAAGATTGGGTATCAAGCATAAGGTAACTAATCTCATTGGTTCCATTGACTTTCTTCTAATATTGATCCAACTCAACACGAGAAGTAGTAACAAGGGGAGGTATAGGAAAACGTACATCCAAGACATGGTCTTTCTTTTGATATTTTAAAACAATTTTCAAGTTACGGAACCAATCAACGAAATTGAAACCATTGAGCTTGTTTTGTTCTATGACAGATGCAAGAGGATATATATTCTGATTTTTAGTTGTCATCATCTACAAAACATCAAACAAATGCAAGGATTTAGTTAGGTTTCACATTTTATGTTTAATTTGAAATAAAGTACTGAAAATCCCACTACATATAAGATTATGTTCCTCTATGTAGTAGGCTCGAGATCTGTATTTTATCAGACCAAGCTAGCGTCAACGTAAAGTTGGAACAAGTTTATTTAGGTAAACCATCCTTGTTAATCATATGCCTCGCATATGACTCTCAGTTTGTTAACTACACCCTATGTAAGTTACAAGCTTGCATTAGGGCTCAAATGCTGTCCTGTAGCCCTATTAAACAAACATATACTATGTGTCCCGCACGACTTCAACTCCTAAAGGATACAAAGAGACGCCTACTGAGTAGAATCACGCCAACCTTATTCCAATAATTCGAAGATGATAGAATATGAAATACATTACGCCCTAATTTTTGTAGGGACGAGATTCGCGCTTTGAAACCGAGTTAACTCACATTAATATTCAAACACACAAAAAAAAGCATTTAAATAAATAAATACAGAATGAAATAATCACATCTCATGCAATTATTTCTGTTGAGTAGTATGACATCTTCAATCTTGAAGTGGCATCTACATAGTTGAGTCCATTCCTCGAGCAGATGAATGTTGCCTCAAAACTTCATCCCATGAGCTCGGACTAACATACTAACTACCCGGGCTCAAGAGCCTGTAATTTTGGCATAAACAGGTTGCCATAAATCAATAAATGGCACAACATAATGCCAGAGATTAATTAAGCGGCTCAACAAACCATATTACAGACATGCATCATTCTTCAAATAATCATGCCATACTAGCAACATCCTGCAAGACCAAGTTAGCACAAAGTCTAACATGATATGCAATTTATCATACATCAAATCAATCAATTTCTAAAATTTAATGATAAGTTCAAATTGACACTAATCAACGAACCAACAATTGGGATTTTTACATTTTCATTTAATGCACAATTATGAAATTCAACAATTTCAACACTCAATTTAAACGTGTAAATCCCTACTTGCATAAAAGAAGCCCTAATTTCAAAATTACACGTAACCCAAAATTTTAAAATTGGTCATTTTCACAAAATCATGCAATTAATCATCAATTGATTCATAATTCAACATCAATTGAACAATTAAACCATAATTCAATTCCCAATTGACCAAATTCGAACAAAAATACGAAATTTCAAATCAAAATTTGGGGCTTTTCAAATTCATAGACCAAACTTGCAATTGATCACTTAATCATGCAATTCAACCATTCAATTGCACATTCAAAGTCCTAATTCAACTCAATCGGAAGTCTAAATCCTCTAATTCACGAAACTGAAAATTCCAACAGGGGTTTTTCGAGTTCACGGACTAATCTTGCAATTGAACAAGCAATCACATAATTCATGCATTCAATTACATAATTAAAAGCCTAATTGAATGTATTCGAGCAAGATCCAAAAACCCCTCAACAAGGGTCTTGGATTTTCAAATCCCAAATGCAATTGAAGGTCAAAACTTGAAATTAACCTTACCAATTGCATAATCTAAATCCAGAATACGAATTTAAACATGCCCTAGCCCTGATACCAATGCTGGGTGAAGAACAAGTTTTGGGTTTTCCACAAATTCGAACCATCAATCGAATTAAAACCGAAACTAAACCCATATTTACGTGTAATCCATGCTCTTAATGAATAAGGATTGGAAACCAATCTGAATTTCGCAATTTGAGTGAAAAACGTGGCTTTGGCGCGATTTTATTCGATCATGGAAGTCCCCAAAGAAGGGGTCCTCTACCACGAGCACTCCCTGGCGAGCTGAAACGCAGGCTGCTGGACCCACGACGGCGACACGACAGCGGGCGGTGACGAGAACAATGGAGTTCTCTTCGGTTTGCTCCTTTCGCGAGTCACGTTCCTTTTTCTCCAGAAACTTGTCGGAAGAAGACTCACTCACCGTCTAAAAATCGAGCGGCTGGCCTTACCTTCATTTGGGCTCAATTAAATTTGAGCCCATTTGACAAAGCTATTGGGCTTGAGTTTTACTCGAGCCCAATTCGCAAGATAAGTTATTTGGGCTCAATCACATTGAGCCCAAATGCAATAAATTGCAATTGGATTAGGCTCAGGTCCCACCGAAATCCAATTCGCTCTCGTCAATTTTTAATAGAGCCCGACAACTCGACCCGTTTGTGAAATTAATTATGTCTCGCATAATTAATTCTTTATGCTTCAGTTCGTCATATAAAGTGATCCAGTAGTATACATATCCAGATCGATAATAAATTAATTTCATTAATTTATAAATTATAATTTGCATCTAATAATGCATTATGATCCTGTCTGATACAGACAAATCGTGATCATTTAATTTCTTTTAGTATTAATTCTTTTATCACATAATATCCATTAATTAATGTCAAACGTAGTTAATTTCTTTATCTTTAGTACATAATTGTTTGTATGTGACTCTCTTGATTCAAATGTCATTATGTTTTCAATAGACGAATTATCAAGAGTTGTAATTCTCAAGTGATAACTTCTATATGATGAAACATAAGGAATCTGGTTATGAGGGTGGCATGGCAATCCGATTGGAAGGTGGAGAGGTTCTGATTAAACTTACATCGACGACAATCAATCTCTCTTACTGTCAGACTAAGAAACAACTGAGTGCCTATGCCTTCATTCTTTACGACCATTGAGGCTAGTAAATAATCGCCTGGCTCGCCTGGCATGGATCCAAGTGAGAAGGACTTGGATCCACTGTTGGTATTAAGATTTCTTTGCGGAGATTGAAGCGCGATTGGGTTCCCTAATTGCAATTGACGGCAAAACATTATACCAAATTGAGATGCAATTCGGGATTATCAGTGTTAATAAGCTCTAATAGCCCTATATATCAAAATCTTGAGGTTGAAAAGAGAAGTTTTGTATACATGTAGTAGAAGAACATAATGCCATTAGCTTCTTCTCGGGTTGGCGTGCTAATGGAAATGTAGGGAGAAGACAAAATTGAAATCGTTATCCAACGGAGGAGGAATAACCAACTCTATCAAAAGAAAACTTAATCAGTGATGGGGTGAAGGTGGCTCCATAAGATGGTCAGGGAGTTTGCAGTGTTAAGCGCTGTTGGTTTTGGTAAGGATAAAATATGTTCCTTGTCGAAGCAGGGTGAGCCAAGTGGTGGTGCTAAAGGTTCTCTGGAGGGTGGCTTAGTTGAAACAACTACAATTCAATCTCAATCAACGTCGGCTTACTCACCATCCTCATCAGTTGTACCTGCTACTATTATGATGAATCAAGAGAGTCTAGGCCCAACAAATGAGCCCACTCCATAATGTCTTAAATGAAGACCAACCCATTGAAGATGAACCAGCCCAAACTTTGTCAAACTCCGCCAATTCACTTCATTCATACGGGAGATTCATTGTCTTGTGAATGAAACAAGATAAATTTACCCCACCCCACCCCTCGAACAAACGAGCCCACTCCATAACGTTATATTGTTTATATTTATGTAATATGAATGAGTTGTTCTGCAAAAACAAATTTCAATAATTGGCAATGAATATGTTTAGAAAAGTCGTAAATATATCACATTTACAATTCTTTTAAATAATAATAATAAAAAAGTTATAAATAAAATATGATCTACCCCCACCCCCTCGAACAAAAATAATTAAATAAATAAATAAATAAGAATAAATATTAAATAAATATGGTGAGCTGATGTTGATCTGTCTTTTATCATTTATATGGCTGTGCGGTGACCATGTCTTATTTGATGATACTGAAAAGTGGACCTATGAAGAGAGAGATAAGTATAAACTTCAATTGCATAATACTGAAAATGTGGTTGTGTGTGTGAGACTGAGAGAGAAACATTGTCTGTCTCCTTGTGAATGTTGGGTCATTTTCATTAGGCTATTGTATTTAAATACCTAAAGTCCTTTTTCAAGATTTTTTTATGACGGGTTTAATTGAAAATTTGAGATAATTAATTATGGAGTTACACTTCTAGGGACCAAATTATATTTCATTTTTGTGGGTCTTACGTCCACTAAAAGAGTAGGAGTTCATTCAAGTCCACCCATCACCCATTATTTCTCAAAAACTTAACTGTTAAGTTTAGATATAAATTTCGTTTTCATAATATATATATAATATACGAGTTAATTGATTGTCTTGAAGTGTCTTTTAATGTTCCTAAGACAAATACACAACATCTATATTATGTTGACCTTAATGGCCAAGCATGCAAAATGGAAAGTTATGTCTCATAGCCCCCCTCTATTATAGTACCAACAATTAATGGAACGTTATCTACCAAACGTGACATTTTGATTTATAAAAGGGGTTTTGATCTTATTGTCAATTATATTCAAAAGGGTGGGATTTGCCAATAAATATCAATAGTGACAATGGAAAATATGCTTCACTTTTTGGGGAGTCAATTGAATGCCGCTCGACAAATGGCCAAAAAGTGGGTTGATGGATTAAACGGCGCTGTTTCTTTCACGGGACCTTAATTTTTATGGATGAAAAAATTAAGGTCCAAGGCATCATATGTGGACAAATTTGAACCTAGTACTAGTTGTTTTGGGTGGGGTGGTATTATGCTATAGAGGCATAGAGCTCAAGCAAGACAGCCAAACAACCATCCAAAGCTCAACTTGAACAAAGGCCTTCATAAGTGGAGGGACATTTCTGTAAATATTGTTTTTCTCAACCAAAGAATTGTTTTTGGGCAACTCCATGCTTCCGTCGTAATCCGCCGTTCGCCACAAATAGTCCGGTTGTATGATGGTTTCAGAACCTCAAAATTTTTGTTAATTTTGAAGTTTTGAGAATCATAACAAAGAAATCTGAACAGAGTCATCCAAGGTGGTCGTTGCAAGCCTTGCTGGATTTTTAGTATAATTTCAAAAATTTCTCTAGAACAATGCGGAATATCAAGAGAACATATATACATGCCAGGATTACTTAGTAATAACATGAATCTAAGTTTAAAAAATTGCAAAAATTGTACTTCAATTCCGGATTTAAAATCCTTTACGAATCATTTTCAGTTGTTCTGCCGAAATCCTTTTCAGTTACGAAACCTTCTCGAATCCTTTTCAGTCGTGATTCCAAGTCTCCAATTGAGAAGACCTCTAATGTGTTCACTCCTTGACAGAATTGAGATTGCAGATCTTTTTCGTGATTGAGAGAGTTCAAAAATCTCTACAGACGTTGGGGTCCCGAATCGAGAAAGATAGATAAAGAAGACTTTATCACGTTAGGAATGTGAGAACCGATTTTCACGTTCCCAAAGTGAGAATTGTTGGGGGTGGTGGGGAAGCTGTGATTTTTCACAACTCTCACGTGACATAAGAGATTTAAATTTCTTGTGTCCTCAATTGGGCTTTGCCAACCCAATTGGATTAAATCTCCATCTCCAATTGAAAATTTATTAAATAGATTGGGCCTTTGATTAAATTCTAAGACCCATTTTGCTACCCCTTGGGCTCGATCTCATCGAGGCTCAAATATTTTCTTCTCATCCGGGTTGTTGAATTAATCACGTCCAATAAATTCAACTCAATACAGTTTAGATCTGATCACGAAATTAATTAATCATGTCCCACATAATTATTTTTTTATTTCTCGATTTATCAATTAGAGTGACCCTTAGGATTTATATCTGAATCGGTAATAAATTAATATCTATTAATTTATAAATCATAATTGGTATCTAACAATATATTATGATCATCCAAAACAACATAGATAATTTTGATCCTTTATTATTCTTTGAATTAATTCCTTCGTCTCGTAATATCCATTTAATTAGTGTCAAGTGTATGAATGCATCATCATTGACCATTAATTAATTCTTCTTGATTCTCAGTGAATAATTGTTTATAAGTGATTATTTCATATCACGAATGCATGCTTAACAATCATCATTATATCAAGGGGTCCAGGGATATTAACAATCTCGCAGAAAGCGAGATGGACAAATGTATCCTATTGATTATTCATGACTTCTAGCATGACTCACATAAATATGAAAATTACCTTTATAGACCTTGCTTAAAAGAAGCGCTTGATAATTCCACAAGATATACGTTTGTCATCTAGAATCACAAATATCTCAGATAATAGAATTAATACCATTTGACACTACTGATGACACAAACACAATCCTTACAGTAGGTCAAATTTTGTAGTGTCCAATAATGTGTACCTCGTACACGTATATCTATGTGATTAATTAGATACCTCGTATTAATTATCTGTGAAACATGATCATGTAGTAATCCACAAACTAGTCTTTATTGTCATCTAACATTCTGAGTTAATGACATAAGACAAGGGACTTGTTTTAGAGTTTTAAGTATTTCTATGAAGTTCCACAATTTGAGTCATCAACCCAAATTATACATATAAACATAAAACTCCAAGTAACAAATACATTTTGTTCATGCAGCTAACAAGCGCACCATCAACAATGATTGGTGCTCTAGATCACTATTCCAACAAGCCTGCCAGTGCGAGTGACCATGTGCATTTGCAGAACTCTGACTAGCCTGGAATCACGTTGGCGACTGTGCTGTTGAGCACAAAGAACTACCAGTACTAGAGCCAAGATATTTGGATGGTGTTAGGTACAAAATGCAAACTTGTTTTCATTGATGGAATCAAAGCCGCACTTGGGGAGTAAGAATCTGAAGAGTACCGGGTTTGGAAGAGTGTGAATTTGATGGTAGCATCATATATCTACAATTCTATCAACAACAAAGTACTGCAAGACTTCCAATACACCAGGGACGAAGCCAGAAAATTTGGTGAGGGAGGGCGAATTTTTTTTCGGTTTGAACAGATAGGATTAATATTATTATTGTTTCATATTTTGGTCCGGTCGGATATGTACATTCCAAAATTATTAAGATAGTTTGATATAAAGAAAAACATAATTTTATGTCAATAAACAACTTTTTTATGATAGAAACGATTTCAAAAGTTTGTTATTTGCTTTTCTAACAATGTTACAAAATATTTAAACACAATGAGAATAAAAAGTCTCCTTATTTTTGATAAACTTCCTAGTGGCCTTAATGGTTGTCAGAATGATGTTCTCCTTTTCTAGTCGGTTACTAATCCTAGGAAGCACAACTTTTTATTTTGATTTCAAAGAAAATAAGAAAGAGGTGAGTTGCAAGATTCGATCTTCAACTTCTAGACTGAGAAAATGATAGCTCGACCAACTCATTCAAATAGGCATTGTATAATATAAAGAAGCCAATAAAAATATAATGGGGACCAAACTGAAAAAAAATAAAACTTTTTAAATGTAAATTTTACTTTTTTTTAATTTTTGGGTACTAAGGCCCCCCTTGTACCTCTGGCTCTGCTTCTGCAATACACCACAACGTGCACTCATGATCTCTGGCTAGAGTTGCAGGATCGACTTGGATTATTTTCTCTCTCTAAAATTTTACTCTTGTCCCTCTCTACAATCCTTTTGTGCACTTTCACACACTGCACGAACACCTCCAATGGAGGTTGAAGAATCAGAGCCATCCTTTGGAAAGTTGCAGAAGATTCTTAGCGACCCATTGTTGTTGACCTCAACCGAAGGCCCATGGGTGACCGTGGGAAAGAAGGGCAAGCAGGTGAGACAATAAGAAAAGGCCAAAAATTCTCTAGCCGGCGCGAAAAGGTGGATAGATGCATCCACGCTCTGTGGGAAAGGTGTCACCTTTTATTTTTCGAGTTACCGATTGAGTGGACAAAGAAGGAGATGAAGGTGGCTTTTGAGAAATTTGGGAAAGTGGAAATGGTCATTGTCCACAAAAAGTTGAATAGAGTTTGTAATCGGTTTGGTTTCGTACGATTCCAGCCAATAGATAGCATCGGGCGAAAAGTAAGTAGTGTGAATGCAATAACATTTGGTGAATGGGCAATTAAGGCAAATGTGGTCCATTATGCAGAATGTGCAATGCTTAGAGGGCTAATCGATAGGTGGAAACCTAACAGAGAAGGAGGTGATTAACCTGGAGGACCACAAGATACCACCTGGGGAAAATAAAATCAAGATTGACAAGCATATACCAAAAGAAAAAGCAAGAATTACTCCACCGGGACAGCCGAAACAACCAGGAATGTTGAACTTTATGGCGCAAGGGGAGGCTTCCCCCTCATAAGATGAGGAGAAGGACAAGAAGTAGGTGCGAGGCAAGCTGAAATTATACTATACAGAACCGTTGGAAGGTGTGCTAAGATCAAAAAGATCCATCAAACAGCCAAAGAAGCTCACCTTTTGACTAAGTCGAGGGGCAATCCTCCTGAAGGGATAAGGAGAAAGAGAGCTAGGTGGCTCAACGACTGTTGAATGTTTTTATGGGGAATAAGGCCCTGTTCAGGAACTGCAGAGGAATAAAAAAACAAAGCAAATATTTGAAACATCGGGAAAGGCTGGCAGGAGTGAGTCTTTTGGGAGTAGTAAAGCCCTTCTTAACAAAGGGTACGATGAAATGGATAGGCCAAAAGATCAACTTACCGTACTGTGTTGCGAATGAGGACAAGAATGGGAAGCTCTGGGTTTTCTGGAAAGAAGAGGAGGAGTTTGAAGTAGTGTCTACACATGAACAAGCCGTCACACGCAGATGGAAGTACGAAGATAAGGTCATTTGGTTTACAATGGTATATGAAAAATGACAGTACCCGTTAAGGACGTGGTGGAAATACCTGAGAGATAACCAACCGGTAGATACACCATGGATGGTGCTTGGTGATTTCAATGTGATAAGAATGTACAGGGAAATAAAGGTGGAGCTATGCGCGCAATAAGGACAATGCAGGAATTTAATGTGTATTCAAAACTGTGCATTGGTGGAACTAAAAAATAATGGTAATATGATGTCATGGTGTAATGGACAAACTGGTATAAGGAGAGCCTGGGCTAAGCTCGACCGTACCCTGGTAAATGAGGAATTTCCGGAATGGAACCCAAGATGTTCATATTCACTGCTGAGAAGGAGAACCTTGGATCATTCCCCTATGCGGGTGAACATGGAAGAAAGGTTGGTATCTTATGGGCAAAGGCCTTTCAAGTTCCTTAACATGTGGGGGTTAAGTGAACTCTTTCTGCCTCTGGTGGAGAAATTGTGGATTGCACCATAGCTACCGGTAGGGTTGTGTTCCTTAGGTTAGAAAATGAAAAGAATGAGGCAGGCTCTACGAACATGGAATGGAGAGAGATATGGAAGAGTTCATCTGCATATTCGAAGACTTGAGGAGAAGTTGGAGCTGATAGAACGAAGAATGCAAGATCATGGTGAATTAGGACTTGAAGCTGAGTATCTGGAGCTGAAGGCAGAACTACAGAAGTGGGAAGACAGAGAAGTGAACAGATTAGAGCAAATGGTGCAAAAGAACTGGCTGTTGAATGGGGATAAAAATACCAGAATTTTTCATGCTGCTCTCAGAATGAGGCACAATAAGAGATCAATCACAGAAATGCAATTAGAAAATGATGAGAAAATTATTGGGGCACAAGAAATTCATTCAGCGGTTGTGGAGTTCTTTGAGGCACAAATGAATAGCCTCATACATAGCACTCAACCTAATCTGCAGGGCCTTTTGAGTATAAACTGAACAGTTTGGATAATGCAAGTTTGTGTGTGGTACCATCATTGACAAAGTTAAGGGAAGCCCTGTGGTCTATCCCGAGCAATAGTGCACCTGGGCCTGATAGTTTTGGCTCAAAGTTCTCCAAACTTACATGGCAAATCACCGAACTAGACCTAGTAGGAGCAGCCAGGGACTTCTTTGCAGGAGCTACACTTCCTAGAATATTCTGCACAAACTTGATTATACTGGTTGCTAAGGTGGACAGCCCGGACAGTTTCTCCAATTTTAGACCAATAAGTCTATGCACATTGGTGTATAAGGTATTGACAAAGATTTTAGCAAAAAGGCTATGTTGATACATGACCAAACTTATAAGCGAGGAGCAAAGCGCCTTTGTCCCGCAACGAAGTATTTTTGATAACATTGCATTGGCCCAAGAATTGGTGTACTCTATTCACAAAAGAAAGAAGGGGGGTAATGTTATGATCAAACTAGATATGGAGAAATCATATGATAAGGCGTGCTGGTCTTTTCTAGAGGAGGTGCTAAAGGTGAAAGGGTTCTCCCCGACCCTGACTGAGTTGCTGATGAGATGTGTAAGAAGACAATGGTACTCGATAGCAATGAATGGAACCTCACTTGGATTCTTTGAGTCTAGCTAAGGTTTGAGACAAGGGGACCCTCTGTCCCCTTCTCTTTTTATCCTGGTTCAGGATGCATTATCACGCTTGATAAAGAAGAGTGTGCAGCTAGGGAGAATCAAGTGTTTTCATCAACCAAAAGAAGATCCTATCATCTCTCATTTGATGTATGCAAATGATGTACTTCTTTATTCAAGCGGGGACATCAGATCGATAAGGGAGTTAAAGAAGTAGTTGGACACATACTGCACTTGGTCTGGACAGAGTATGTGTAGAGGCAAATCTGCAAATTTTTTTCTCAAAGTGCATCCGTCAAGAAAGTAGACATAGAATTAGAAACTGCACGAGTTACAGGGAGGGTGTGATGCCAATGGAGTACTTAGGATTGCCTCTACATTCAGGGAGGCTAACTAGAAAAATGGTGGAGCCATTGTTAGTCAAAGTGAGAAAAAAAGGTTGTCTCAAGGGGGGAGACTGACCTTGATCAAACATGTAATGCCCAGCATGCCAATGCACCTAATGTCTGTCCTTAAACTTCCTAGGGGCATCCTAAATTACATAAGGAAAGCACTGGCAGATTTTTTATGGGGAGAACTAGTGGCAAACGGAAGCTTCATTGGCGAAGTTGGAAGAAACTATGCAGACTAATTGGAGAGGGAGGATTGGGAATTATAGATATAGTTGATGTGCAGAAAGCAATGGTGATGAAGCTATGTTTCAAGATGATTTCTAATGACAGCCTGTGTACACGATATCTCAGAGCAAAATATAATAGACATAACCATCTGCTCGACATAAATGTAAGGACTCAAGACTCAAGGTTTGGAAGTATGCAATGCTCATGAGAGATGAGCTGGTTGAGCAGAGCAAAATTGTTCTAAGGAGAGAAATTTCATCCTTTTGGTTTGACAAGTGGCTAAGCTCGGATCCGCTGACAATTAGGGTAAAGGAGGTGGAAAGGAGGAACGTCCAGGTAAAGCATCTTACTATAGGAGGAAAATGGGATGCTGAAGCATTAGGTCAGTTGGTGGGGGATGACATTAGTTGTGAGATCCAAGCCCTTAAGCCACCAGGGACAGCCGCAGAGAATGATAGGATCATCTGGATGCCTGAACAAAATGGAAAATTCTCCCTCGGGTCAGCATGGGAAGTGATTAGACGCAGATCAAAAGTGAATAAGGTGGAGCAGTCCTTCTCGTATAAGGGATTACCAACAAAAATATCATTGATTTGCTGGAAATTTTGGCAAAAGGTTCTGCCAACCGATGATAGCCTGATGAAAAAGGGGTCCAGTTAGCCTCTGTCTGTAACTACTATGTAGTGAGACAGTCAGAAACAATGAATCACATTCTGTCAGGTGGAGAGATGGTGCAGGACATCTGGAACAGAGCGACGATGATAATGGGAATGAGATTTCAACAATCAAATACCTGGACAGGCAGGATAATCCAATGGTAGGAGATAGCACACAGAGAACGATTAACAGGTTTTCTTCTTGCTATTTTTCCCGTTGTGATAACATGGGTCCTTTGGTTTTGCAGGTGTAAATTTAAATATGAGGAGACACATCAAAACTCAAACTAAGCCTTGAGGGAGGCTGTGCGGATCATCAGAGCCATCTCAGAAGTGAACAATGTTAAGTTTAATCAACAACTCCATGATAGGGAGTACATGGCTCGGTGGGAGATTACACCGAAATGGAGTCCACAAAAAAAGAGCAAAGATGATAGTTTGGAAGAAACCTCCTGCTGGGTAGGTTAAACTAAACACATATGGTAGCTCATTGTGCAATCCTGGTCCGTCAAGTGGTAGCGGTGTTATCAGAAGTACAACTGATGATTGTCTGGCAGCTTTTGCGACGTCCTTGGCACCAGGCACAAACAATCCTGTTGAACTTCAGGCAGCCATAGAAGGAATGCGTATTTGTAAGGAAGAAGGCTAGCTGGATATAATGCTAGAGACAGATTCACAAATACTAGTGGAGTGGATCTACAAGAACCAATGCCACTTATAGTATTTGAGGGATTTTTGGGAAGAATTCAAAGAAGTCAGAATTGGGATGAGAGTGAGAGCTCAACATTAATATAGAGAAGGCAACTCAATTGCAGACTTGCAAAGATGGGGGCTTCGGGAAGCTCCTTCAGAGGATTTTCCATTAACCAACTCCCAAGGAGAGCAAGAGGGATGCTGAGACTGGAAAAATATGGATTGCCTTATATCAAAATGTAATGCATAGGAAAGTCGTTACTAGATTTTATAAGGTAGCTAGTTATCGGCTGTAAAGGCTTCCCGGCCTTATTCAGGGTTCATTTATATATAATCTTTTAATTTAAAAGAAAAAGAAACAAGATACTGATTCAATTATTGTCTATTTCAATAAACCGAAAGGATTATGGGACATGTTGAGTTATGTGCGTCCTATTGTGAAGTGCAAGTGTGGTATATCCGAGAAGGAGAGAATGATGAAATTTTTATTAGTTTTGAACCTTGAGTTTGAGAAGATTTCTAGATAGATTGTAACAATCTGAATGTTGTTACTGAATTCGTGAGAAAAAGAGATTAGAGAGAAGACAGAAGTGAGGCGAAGAAGGGGGGGGGGGGGGGGGCGGG
>JAOWBN010060204.1:0-20878 GCA_028565015.1 Pinguicula moranensis
GGTACGACTGAGTACATCTCACCCTCCCCAAACCCTGCCTAAAGGCGGGATATACTGGGTATGTTTGGTTTGGTTTGATTCGTTGGCTTGTTGTTTTGAATCAATGTGAATTTATTATATTCAATTTGTGAAATTGAATGATAATAATCTGCGCAACGTGTTAGATTGTGCTAACTTGGTTTTCCAGGATATTGAATGGTATGCCATAATTTTTAGATTATGTCATACGTCTGTAATTGGCCTTCTGAGCCTTTATTAATTTATGGTGATACGTTATGCCATTTATTAATTCATGGCAATGTGTTATGCCAACTGCTTTAAATTGGCAACCTGTTTATGCCAATATTATAGGCTCTTCTGCCGAGTAGTTAGTTTGTTAGTTCGAGATCATGGAATGAAGTTTCAAAGTGGCATTCAACTGCTCGTGGATGATTTGGCCACGTAGATGACACTTCAAGTTTAAAGATATCATATTACTCAACAGAAATAATTGGATTGGATGTGATTATTTCTTTATGCATTTATTTATTTATTTAAATGATTTGTTTGTGCTCTTGGTTGTTAATGTGATTACCTTGTTCTCAAAGCGCAAATTGTCCCTCAGGGTAAAAAAAAATTAGGACGTAATGCACTTCCTATTCTATCATCTTCAAATTACTTGAATAGGGTTGATGTTGTACCTACTCAGTAGGCATCGCCTTGTATTTTGTAGGAGATGAGGTCGTGTGGGGCATATAGAATAGGTTTGGCCAATAGGGCTACCGAACCGTGTTCGAGCACTAGTTCAAGGTGTTAACAATGCACAAGGTGTCGTTAACAAATAGAGAGTCATATGCGAGCATGTGATTAACCAAGTGAGGTTTACCTAAATAAATCCATTTTAAGTTTTCATGCCGATGCCGGATTTGGCGTGGTAAAATGTGTATCTCGAGCCTACTGCATACAGGAACACAATCATATGTGTAGTAGGGTTCAGTACTAGTTATGAACTGAACACACAACATTAAACTGAACTAAATCTTTGTATTTTTTCTGATGTTTTGTATATGATGACATCTAAGACTCCGAACACATATCCCATCGCATCTGTAATGGAACAAAATAAGCTCAACGGTTCTAATTTCACAGATTGATACCGTAACCTGGAAATCGTTCTTAAACATCAAAAGAATGAGCATGTCTTGTATGTACCTATTCCTTTACCTCTACCTATCACAGCTTCTCATGCTGAAATGGAATAGTACGAGAAGAAAGTTGAAGCTATTGAGGTTAGCTGCCTCATGCTCGTATCCATGATTCCCGATCTTCAAAAACGGTTTGAGGATTAGAAAGCATATGATATGATTCGCGAGCTCAAGAACATGTTTCAAGAGCAAGCATGCGGTGAGCGATATCGTATAGCTAAAGAACTTTTTGAATGTCGTATGGCTGAGGGTGGCTCGGTTAGTACGTGCATTCAGAGAATCATGGGTTTAATAGAACAACTTGGAAAGTTGGGTTCTACAATCGACATTGAACTATGCACGGATCTGATATTACATTCCCTGCCACCGAGCTTTTTTATGTTCATCATGAACTATAATATGGCAGGAATCGTGAAGCCAATGAATGAGTTGCATTTGATGATCTCTACGGCTGATACTTCCATCAAGAGGGCTCCTGCTGTTTTATCAGTGTCAGGGTACAGTAAGGTAGGCAAGAAAAAGGAAAGGGATAGGTTCAAGGGCCAAAAGGCGTTGGAAACGTCATCTATTTCCGACATTCACATTGTTGAAGTTAATATTGCTTCTTCTTCTTCTACTTCTTAGGTCATGGACTCAGGATTGTTCAAATATGTAGGTATTAAGAAGGCATAGGAAGCTAGCAAAGGGCCAAATGCAATTTAAGTTCGGTGATGGCGCTTTTATTTCGACCGTTGTAGTAGGGGACTTAGAATTGCAGTTTCCTAGTGGGCATACGATAGAACTTTTGAATGTTTATTATGTTTTGTGTGCTAGTTGTAACATTATGTCTGTATCTCGACTTACTTTTATGGGATATAAGTTTGTCATGGAGGACAGATTTTGTACCATTTTTTGGAATGGTTTATGTTATGCTAGTGTTCCTTTATTCAATGGTCTTTACGTGACTGAACAATGAATGCCCACATATAATGTGAATACTAAACGACTCAAATTGATTGATGATAACTCTACCCTTTTATGGCATTGTCGCTTAGGTCATATTAACGAGAATCGCTTAAAGAAGCTCCAAACGACTGGACTTCTGAATTCATTTGACTGGGAATCAATCGATAGGTGTGAATCTTGTTTACTTGGGAAAATGACCAAGGCACATTTTAAGAAGGTTGCCGAAAGAACAACTGAGTTGTTAGCATTAGTGCATACAGATGTGTGTGGTCTTATGAGCAAAAGTGCACGAGGTGGGTATTCATACTTCATTATATTTATTGATGATTTCACTAGATATAGCTATGTGTATCTGATGATGCACAAGATGAATTCTTGGAGAAATTCAAGGAATTCCATAATGAAGTCAAAAATCAACTTGGGAAAAAGATTAAGGCACTACGATCGGATCGTGGTGGCGAGTACCTAAATTTTGAGTTTCGTGATCCTCTTAGAAACTGTGGTAGTTCCTCAGTTGACTGAACCTGGAACACCACTACAAAATGGTGTGTCTAAACGTAGAAACCGTATGTTGATTATGGTTGATGATGAGTTGTGTGGAACTACCTTTATCCTTTTGGGGATACGCTCTTGAAATAGCTATGTTCACCTTAAATAGAGTTCCTACTAAATTAGTGGACAAGACTCCGTATGGGATATGGAAGGAAAAAATCCCTAACTTGTCTTATCTCAAGATTTGGGGTTGTGAAGCATATGTTATACGTTTGACGCCTGACAAGGTTGGTCCTAAATCTGATAAATGCTTCTTCGTAGCATACCCAAAGAAAACCAAGGGTTACTACTTCTATCAGCGGCCGGATAACAAAGTGTTTGTTGCCCGATATGATGAATTTCTGGAAGAAGATTTCCTATCCAAGGAAAGTAGTGGGAGCAAGATCTTTCTTGAAAAAATTTGAGATGATCCACTAGCAGAAACTTTGGGTCACACCGAAGTTGAGCGTGTTCTAAGCGAGGCTTTCAAACCATCTGCACCACCGCTTAGAAGGTTAGGAAGAGTAATCTGAGAACCTGAGAGGTACTTAAGATTATATGAGATATTAATTACGGGTGATGTCGATCCCGTGATATATAATGAAGCATTTCCACGAAAAGATTCTGAGAAATGGCGTAAGGCCATGAAATCCGAATTGCAATCCGTGGAAGACAACCATGTCTGGGACTTGGTTGACTTGCCTGACGAGGTAAAACCTTTCAAAATCAGATGTGTCTTAAAAAGAAAGACTGATATGGATGGCAATCTAATTGTGTACAAGGCCCGTCTTGTTGCTAAGGGCTTTACTCAAAATGAAGAGATCGATTTTGAGGAAACATTTGCACCAGTGGCTAAGTTTCAGTCTATTTGGATCCTTTTGGCTATTGCTGCATTTTATGATTATGAAATATAACTGATGGATGTCAAAACCGCCTTCATGAACAAGCTTCTCGAAGAGGATGTATATATGGCACAACCTGAGGGTTTTGTCGATCCTAAAAGAGCTAAAAAGGTATGCAAGCTTAATAGGTCCATTTATAGATTAAAGCAAGCATCTCAGACTTGGAACATGAGGTTCGAGGTCAAAATTATGGGATTCATAAGAAACCCAAAAGAACCTTGTGTATACAAGAAATTGAATGGGAGCTCAATAGTATTTTTGGTGTTATATGCCGATGATATATTGTTGACTGGGAATGATATTCCTATGCTTGAACATGTTAAGGTCTCATTGAGTATTGTGTTTTCAATGAAAAACTTTGGTGAGACTACTTATATTTTAGGTATCCGGATCTATCAAGATAGATCAAAGAGACTCATAGATATGAGTCAAAGTATATACATAGGCAAGGTGTTGGAAAGATTCAACAAGCAAGATTCCAAGAAAGGTTTCCTACCTATGTCAAAAGGCATCTCTCTCAGTATGTTTCAGTGTTCTAGGACACGTGAGCAGAGAGAGAAGATGAACATAATACCCTACGCGCCCTGATGTGTTTTATGCTTTAAACATAATGAGCCGATATCAACAGGATCCTGGAGAGGATCATTGGACAGCGGTTTAGAACATCCTTAAGTACTTGAGAAGAACTATGGATTTGATTTGAGTCTATGGTGGTGAGGATCATGTTACACATATGGGGTACTGTGATGCTAGTTTCCAAACTGAATGGAATGATTCAAAATCTCAAACAGGTTACGTGTATATGCTTAATGGTGGTTCCGTCTTTTGGAAGAGTTTACGCGTGATTCCACTATTGAAGCGGAATACATATCTGCTTGCGAGGTTGGCAAAATGGAGATATGAATACGAGAATTCGTTGATGAGCTTTATTGCGACAACACCAGAGCAATTGCAAATGCGAAGGATTATAGATCCAGTAAGCGCACTATGCACATAAAAGGGATGTATCATGTTATTTGGCAGTTTGTTGAAAACAAAGACATCAGAATGTGCAAAGTAAGCACGGACAGCAACACAGTTGATCCACTGACAAAATCACTTCCCTTGGCGCAGCATGAGAGACATGTGGGTGTTATGGGTATACGCTACATGAGAGATTGGTTTTCGAGCTGATGCATCTTTGTATATGAGCCTATAGAATTTGTACGTGGTACCTGTTTCGCTCTAGTTCAAGTGGGAGATTGTTGGTTAAGTGTGACCTAGAGCATTGTGCTCTTGTTAATTTCATGTATATTGGATGATGAAAATCATTTTGTTCCTTGAGTTTTAGATATGTATATTATGTATCATTTAGGTGGATGACTTAAATTGTGAGACTCCATAATTTTATCAAGCTCTAAATTAGTCTCTAGTCTTAAAAAGTCATTAGCAAGGGAACAACTAGATGACTATATCGACTAGCATGTGGATTAATGCATGATCATATTTTACAGATCATTGATACGAGATATTTTTTTAATCGCATGAAATATGATTGTAAGAGGTACATGAATATTGGACTTGGCCTATTTGACTTGCTAGATAGATTGTGGTTGTGTCATCGGCAAAGTCATATAGTATTAATTCAGTTATCTGAGATATTCATAATTCTGTATGATCAATGTGTATTATGTGGGATTATCTAGCGCCCTTTTTAATCGAGGGGTTATAATGGTAAGTTTCCCGAATATGCACGATTCATACGGAAAGGTATGAAATATAAAGATGATACTTTTGTCCATCTCATATTTGAAATGAGATTATCAATATCCCTGGCCCATTGATGCAGAAATAATTGTTACGCTGGCAATTTATGAATATGAGATATTCACATATTAACAATTATTTACTGATATATCAAGAAAGTGATTAATGATCAAGGATGACAAATTGCTACGCTTGACATTAATCATTGGATATTAAGTGGTGAAAGAATTAATACCAAATGGAATTTATAGGATGACAATGTATCTATATTAAATCGGATCATAATTCATTGCTAGATGTCTCTTATGATTTATAAATTAATGTATTTAATTTATTACCGATTTATATATGGATCCTTTCAGGTCGCTCTATCTGGTGAACTGAAGAGATTTCACGGACGAGATTTAATTGGGTTTTGTTTGGACCCGAATCCAATCTAATTGCAATTGGATTTAATGGGATTAAATTCAGGTTATTTGGACGGAATTAAATTCAAGCCCAAATCAAATAATTGCTTATGTTTCTTGAATTGGGCCTTGAGGCCCAAATGAGATTAAATTCTCACTTAAAACACTCAGTCGAGATAAGGATGAAGAATATATATGAGATTCCTTCTTCATCATGACTTCCGTTCCTTTCCAGAATAAACTCTCGATGGAAGAAAATATCCATGAACTTATCCTCCAACAATTTCACCGGAAATGGCCTAGCAGCCACTTCTTTTCGCCAGGGAGTGATCCGGGTAGTGAGTTACCTACGTTGGGACTTCCATTTTTGATTTTCCTCTATGGGTTTTGTATGGTTTTGATAACTTCTTGTGGGTTCCTCTATTTGCCGGCGAGCTAAGGTATGTACGACTATCCCTCAGTTTAGAAATGGATTAAATACGATTTTGGAGCTCGATTTCATGTTTCGTCCGGATTTGAAAGTTTTTGGGATTTTCAAAATTGAGCAATTAGATCCTACAACTGGTATAAGAGCTTGGATTATGTGTTTAATTCGTGTTTTGTGATTGTGATTTCACGAAATTGATCTTATATTTTGTAAAATCCAAAAATCACGAACGACATGAAGAACCCTTGTTCATGGGTTTTGTAATTCGATTTAATTGGATCTATTTATGAATGAATTATGTAATTAGATGGTTTAACATGATTAGCTATCTAATTCCACTTAGAATTGGTAAACCCGAAAATCTAAGAACTTTTGATTTAGTTTTTTTTAGGTTGATTTGATTCAATTAGGTCTTGAATTATGAAATTGGATACTTGAATTGCAATTTGGCAAGAGCAATTGCAAGTTTGATCCATTAATTTGAAAAGCCCCAAATTTAGAATTTGGAATTGTTGAATTTAACTTAATTTGATCTAATTGAAGTTTAATTAGTGATTGATTAGTTCAATTAAAGTTATGGGATAACTTAATTGATATTTAATTGGACTAATTTATGAAAATGGCTAATTCTTGATTGATTTGGAAAATTTCAATTAGGAATTTAGGATTTTGCATGTTATTAGTCAACTGAGAATTGATTAATAATCTAATTAATCAATTGATAGTGTTTATTGATTTAATTAGATGTTAATTGCATGATTATATAAAAATGCCTCATTTGAAATTTCATGTGATGTAATTTTAAATTAAAGCTCATATTATGCAATTAAGTGTTTATGTGTTTCAATTAAATTGAAATATGTGAATTTGATTATTGACTTGTTTATTAGTCAATATGAATTTATTATATTCAATTTGTGAAATTGAATTATAATAACCAGTGTAGGGTGTTAGATTGTGCTAAGTTGATTTTGAAGGATGTTGAGTGGTATAACATAATATTTAGATTATGAGATACGTCTATAATTGGTCTGTTGAGCCGTTGTTAATTTATGGCGCTATGTTATGCCCTTTATTATTTTATGGCAATGTCTTATGCCATTGCTTTCAATTGACAACCTGTTTATGCCAATATTAGAGGCTCTTCTGCTGAGTAGCTAGTTTGTTAGTTCGAGTTCATGGGATGAAGTCCCAAAGCGGCATATAACTGCTCGTGGATGATTTCGCCACGTAGATGACACTTTAAGATTGAAGATGTCATTTTACTCAACAGAAATAATTGAATTGGATGTGATTATTTCTTTACACATTTATTTATTTAAATGCTTTGTTCGTGCTCTTGATTGTTAATGTGATTAACTTGTTTTCAAAGCGCGAATTGTCCATAAGGGTTAAAAATTAGGACGTAATGCACTTCCTATTCTATTCTCTTCAAAATACTTGAATAGGATTGATGTTTAACCTACTCAGTAGGCATCGCCTTATATCTTGTAGGAGTTGAGGTTGTGCAGGGTATATAGAATAGGTTTGTCTAATAGGGCTACCAGATAAGAATCGAGTCCTAGTGAAAGGTGTTAACAATACAGGAGGTATCGTTAACCAACCGAGAGTCATATGCGGGGCATGTGATTAATCGAGAGAGTTTACCTAAATAAATCCATTCTAAGTTCATACCTCAGCTGGCTTAGCGTGGTAAAATGTGGATCTCGAGCCTACTGCATACGGGGACACAATCATATATGTAGTAGGGTTCACTACTAATTTGGAATTGAACACACAACATGAAACTGAACTAAATTCTTGCATTTTGCCTGATGTTTTGTAGATCATGACATCTAAGACTCAAAACACATATCCTCTTGCATCTGTAATGGAACAACACAATCTGAAAGGTTCCAATTTTATACATTAGTACCGTAACTTGAAAATTGTTCTAAAACATCAAAAGAATGACCATGTCCTGGATGTACCTATTCCTTTATCTCTACCTATCACAACTCCTCATGCTGAAATGGAACAGTACGAGAAGAAAGTCGATGAAGCTAATGAGGTTAGTTTCCTCATGCTCGTATCCATGATTCCTGATCTTCACAAATGGTTGAGGATTGGACAACATACAATATGATTCGCGAGCTCAAGAACATGTTTAAAGAGCAAGCGCATTGTGAGAGATATCGTATAACTAAAGATCTTTTTGAATGCCGTATGGCTGAGGGTGCCTCGATCAGTATGCACGTTCAGAGAATCATAGGTTTAATAGAACAACTTGGGGAATTGGGTTCTACAATCGACATTGAACTATGCACTGATCTGATATTACATTCCCTGCCACCGAGCTTTTCGATGTTCATTATGAACTATAATATGGAAGTAATTGTGAAGCCGTTGAATGAGTTGCATTCAATGCTGTCGACGGCTGAAACATCTATCAGGCGGGCTCCTGATGTTTTATCAGTATCAAGGTACAGTAGGGTGGGCTAGAAAACGAAAAGGGATAGGTTCAAGGGTCAAAAAAAAGGTAAAAGGCAAGGATAAAAGGCTCCAGCTGATAGCAAGAGCAAAACCAAGCCTAAAAAGATTTTATTACCTACTCTAGAGACCATGTTTCTTTTGCGGAGGCAAAGGTCACTTCAAACGGTCATGTCCAAAGTTCCTAGAAGAACAGAAGGCATTGGGAACGTCATCTACTTCAGGTATTCACATTGTTGAAGTTAATTTTTCTTCTTCTTCTTCTTCTACCTCTTGGGTTGTAGACTCAGGAGCAGGTGATCATATTTGTTCAAATATGCAGGCATTAAGAAGGCATAGCAAGCTAGTAAAGGGACAGTTTCAATTTAAGTTCGGTGATGAAACTTTTATTTCGGCCGTTGCAGTAGAGGACTTAGAATTGCAGTTGCCTAGTGGGCACAAATTGAAAGTTTTGAATGTATATTATGTTCTGTGTGCTAGTCATAACATTATGTTTGTATCTCGACTTACTTCTATGGGATATAAGTTTGTCATGGAGGACAGATTTTGTACCATTTTTTGGAATGGTTTATGTTATGCTAGTGTTCCATTATTCAATGGTCTTTATGTGACTGGACAAGGAACGCCCACTTATAATGTGAATACTAAACGACTCAAATCAAACGATGATAACTCAACCCTATTATGGCATTGTCGTTTAGGTCATATTATTGAGAATCGCATAAAGAAGCTCCAAATGACTGGACTTCTGAATTCTTTTGACTAGGAGTCAATTGATAGCTGTGAATCTTGTTTACATGGAAAGATGAGCAAAGCACCTTTTAACAAGGTCACCGAGAAAGCCACTGAACTATTAGCATTAGTTCATACAGACGTGTGTGGTCCTTTGAGCACAAGTGCACAAGGTGGGTATTCGTACTTCATTATATTTACTGATGATTTTAGTAGATATGGCAATATGTATATAATGATTCACAAGGCTGAATCATCGGAGAAATTCGAGTTCCAGAATCAAGTCAAAAATCAACTTGGGAAGAAGATTAAGTCTTATCTCAAGATTTGGGGTTGCGAAGCGTATGTTAGGCGTTTGATACTTGACAAGCTTGGTCCAAAATCTGACAAATGTTTTTTCGTAGGATACCCGAGGGAAACCAAGGGCTATTACTTCTATCACCAGCCGGATAACAAAGTATTTGTTGCCTCACATGGCGCATTCTTGGAGGAGGATTTCCTCTCCAAGGAAAGTAGTGGGAGTAAGATCATTCTTGAAGAAATTCGAAATGATTCACTACCCGAAACATCGGGTCACACCGAAGTTTAGCGACATCCAAGCGAGGCTATGGAACCAGCTGCACCACGTGTTAGAAGGTCAGGTAGAGTAGTCCTAGAACTTGAGAGATATCTTGGGCTACATGAGATATTACTTACTGGTATTGTCGATCCCATGACTTATAATGAAGCATTGTCACGAGAAGATTTTGAGGAATTTCTTAAAGCCATGAAATCAAAATTGCAATCCATGGAAGACAACCATGTGTGGGACCTAGTTGACTTGCCTGACAGGTTCAAACTTGTCAAAAATAAATGGGACTTCAAGAGGATGGCCGATATAGATGGCAACCTAACTGTATACAAGGCTCGTCTGGTGGCTAAGGGGTTTACTCAGATTGAAGAGATCAATTATGAGGAGACATTTGAACCAATGGCTAAGTTTCAGTATATTTGGATCCTTTTAGCTATTGCTACATTTCATGATTATGAAATATGGCAGATGGATTTCAAAACTGCATTCTTGAACGGGGTTCTCGAAGAGGATGTGTACATGGTACAGCCTGATGGTTTTGTTAATCCTAAAAGAGTTGAAAAGGTATGCAAGCTTAATAGGTCCATTTATGGACTAACGTAAACATCTCAGACTTGGAACATGAGGTTCGATGACGAGGTCAAGAATATGGGATTCATTAGAAACCCTAAAGAACCTTGAATATACAAGATTTTGAGTGGGAGCTCAATAGTATTTTTTGTGTTATATATCGATGATATACTTTTGGTTGGGAATGATATTCCTATGCTTAAACATGTTAAGGTTTCATTGAGTAATATGTTATCAATGAAAGATTTGGGCGAGGCTACCTATATCTTGGGTATCCGGATCTATCGAGATAGATCAAAGAGACTCATAAGTTTCCTACCTATATCACATGGTATCTCTCTCAATACGTCTCAATGTCCTAGGACACGTGAGCAGAGAGAGAAGATGAGCATAATCCCCTACGCATCGGCGGTTGGGTCGATTATGTATGTCATGTTATGTACACGTCGTGACGTGTCTTATGCTTTGAGCATAATAAGCCGATATCAACAGGATCCTGGGGAGGATCATTGGATAGTGGTTAAAAATATCCTTAAGTACTTGAGAAGGACTAAGGATTTGATTTTGGTCTATGGTGGTGAGGAGTATCACGCATGTACAGGGTACTGTGATGCTACATTCCAAATCGATCGGGATGATTCAAAATCTCAGACAGGTTACGTGTATATGCTTAATGGTGGTGTCATCTGTTGGAAGAGTTCCAAACAGGATTGTACGGTTGATTCCATTGTTGAAGTTGAATACATATCTGCTTGCGAGGCAGGCAAAATGAGGATATGGATACACGAATTCGTTGATGAGATTGGTGTTGTTCCTAGCATTGTTGATGCGATGGAGCGTTATTGCAACAACACCGAAGCGATTGCAAATGCGAAGGATTACAGATCCAGTTAGCGCACTATGCACATCAAATAAAAGTATCACGTTATTCGGGAGTTTGTTGAAAACAAAGACTTCAGAATGTGTAAAGTAGGTACGGACAGCAACACAGCTGATCCACTAATGAAACCACCTCCCCTGGCACAGCACGAGAGACATGTTGGTGCTATGGGTATACGATATATGCGGAGTTGTCTTACGAGCTGATGCGTCTTTGTATATGAACCTATAGGGCTTGGTACGTGGTACCTGATTGGCTCTAGTTTAAGTGGGAGATTGTTAGTTAGTGACCTAGAGCATCAATCGGTGCGCTTGTTAGTTTTATGTATACTGAATGATGAAAATCATTTTGCTCCTTGAGTTTTGTATATATATATATATATATATATATATATTATGGATAATTTGGGTTGATGACTCAAATTGTGACTCTCCACAATTTAATCAGAACCCTAAATTAGTCCCTAGTCTTAAAGTCATTAGCAAAGGAACAACTAGATGACTAAATCGACTAGCATGTGAATTAATTAATGATGATGTTTCACAGATCATTGATACAAAGTATTTGTTTAATCGCATGAAATATGAGTGTATGGGATACATGAATAATGGACTCGACCTATATTGACTTGCTGGATGGATTGTGCTTGTGTCATCGGCAAAGTCATATAGTATTAATTCAGTTATTTGAGATTTTCATAATTCTGGGTGATGAATGTGTATTACGTGGGGTTATCAAACGTCTCTTTTGATCGAGGGGTTATAAAGGTAAGTTTCCAAAATATGCACGATTCATTATGGAAGGTATGGAATATCAAGATGATACTTTTGTCCATCTCATATTGGATGAGATTATTAATATCCCTAGGACCCTTCATGCAGTAATAATTGTTACGCATGCATTTGTGATTATGAGATAGTGATATATTAACAATTATATACTAAAATATCAATAAAGTAATTAATGATCAAGGATGACACATTACTACGTTTGACATTAATTATTGGATATTAAGTGACGAAAGAATTAATACTAAATGGGATTATAGCAGCCCAATTTCAGTTCTCCGGGTAGCGAATCTTCTTTATTTGAGATTTCGATGAACCTTGCGTTCGAGATTTTGATCGGGTTCTTCAATTTTCTAGCCAGATTCAGGTAAGTCGACTATCCTCTTCACTTAGAACATGAACTAGACGGTTTTTATGGCTCGATTTCACCTTGGTTCAACATTTGAAAGTTTCCAAAAAATTTCGAAATCAAGCCTGTATCCTACACCAAATGCCTAGAGCGCTTGGTGAATTTCTTCGTGCGCTGGCGCTCCTACTCCTTAGGAGGTAATCTATCTTATTGAATTTAAAATGGCACGCCAAAAAAATCAAAAGACAACACAAACATTCAAGTATGTCATATCGACCATGCGTGCGTGTCACCGACGATCTTCTTGTGCTGTTCGCCATTTATCTTGAGTGATTGGCGGTGTGTCTCAGGAGTTCACTACTTCTTGTCCTTAGCCCTTACTTCCCTGCTTATGGTAGGCCAAGTCCATCATGATTGCTTCGTCCATAAGTCTCGAAGTTGGTGGTGACTCGGGTGGTTATGATGCTCCTGCATCACATACACACCATAGAAGAATAGGGTGGCGAAGAAAAAGAATTGTCATATTCTAAAGATTTCTCGAAGCATGATGATTGCAGTGAATGTCCCAAAGTACCTATGAGGACAAGTAGTTTTGACAACCACTTTTCTAATCAACAGAATGCGCTCATGAATACTGGAGTAGAGGTCCCCATTTCATGTTTGGAAAGGCTCAAAGGGAGACCTTCTTCCCTGGAGAACCTTTAATTTTGTGTGCTTTGTACTGGATAATAGACTGAGGGTAGGAAAACTTGATCTGAGGGCTATCAAGTGTGTCTTTGTGGGGTATTGCACCACTCAAAAAGGATATGTTTATTAAAGCCCAGTTGAGAAGAGACTGTTTGTGAGCATGGGTGTCATGTTCTGAGATCAAGAGTTGTACTTCTGTCATGGATTATACTCACTCTTTGATGATTCTTCAGATCCGAGAGGTATACGGGGAGAGGGAAAGAGTAGCAGTGATGGTGGTAAGCATAAGATAGTGAGAGTTGGGGATGTTTCTTATATTGTCCGGTAGTGAGACACAGACTGTGGAACCCAACATATTAATGCCTGGGCAGCCATGGAAGTTCTCCGACACATCTGGGATATGAACAACGCTTTGTTCATATTGTACCTCTCTGTCCGGGATTGAGCCTCAAACAACTCTTTGAGGTACTCCCTCATGGTGTAGGAATCCAAATTCTCACATTGATGCTAAAGCTCTGTAGTCATGGGTGCCAACATTAGACATTGGGCAAGGTCATACCCTTCCACCTACTTCTCGTAAGCAGATTGAACACTCCTAGATGAACCCTTTTCTGGAAGATTGGGTTTGGGTGTCTTACGGACATGAGAAAGTAGTGTTGTAATTACAAGTAGTTTGAACCATTCAACTTGTTGGATTCAAGAATAAAACAGAGATTTTATTGCGTGATAGACATCTACAATAAACATGTAAAGATAAAGTAAGACTTTGCTATCATACATATCTACAAAATGAATAGTCAAACCTTAAGTTTTCTCAACAAGCCAACTATTGTTACCAAGGGTAGTTAACTCTTTAAAATTTGCAACACGTTGCAATTCCTTACTTTTGCTTGGGTAGCCAGCCAGTGACCTTACCAAATCCTTGGGTTAGCTCAACAAATCAAGAGTTTTAGTTTAGTCAAACACCATTATTCAAAAAGTTCATAACTTTAATGATAAACTTCCTACAAGATAGATGGTCCACCTTTAGTTAGCCCAACAAATGAACCACCGACTAAGAAGGCCATTTTATTATGATCTTGGAAGGAATCACCATTTTCAAACACTTTTGAAAAAGGAGGACTTAATTATTATTTGAGAATTTTTAATATGTTTGGTCTCATTATTTCTAGTATGCATATCCTATTATTATCACATAATAATAAAACATAAAGCAAGCTAAACATATACACATATACATGGATGATCATGGACTCTACTAATTCTTCGGCCATTGAAGGACTAGGTGGGTTATTCCTAAGGGTGATCTTCAACTCTTTGAAGACATACAACTCTTTGCATCTCTCCCTCACAAATGTGGAAAAACCCGTGGCCTTCTTGGCTCCCGAGGGTGGTCATCAACTCTTTGCATCTCTCTCCACCTTGTTGGGTCCTTCTTGGTGCCTCCTCCGTTATTGAGTTGCATAATTTCTATCCTACCTCTCAAATTTTTCCTACCTCTCAAATTTTTCCTCCCACTAAACTAATGTACATTACATTCATTATTTTAGGGGGGTGAGATGGCAAAAAAATTGCATCAAGAATATCAAGAGAGGCATGGTATGCAAGCCATATTTTGAATATGAATATAACTACTACAAACACGCTTGCAAGAATTAAGTAATAACAATTATTACAAAGTATAATCCTATTGGGTTCTAGTCCATAATCAACCACAATGCATTCAAAATAATTCATAGCTAATTAAAAGCATATACAGTTAGAGTACTGGAAAGAATCATCACATGCAACACATTCTTCAACATGTAGTAGTGAGCATGAGCAACAAATTGTTCATACTTGGCCTAGGGTTGGACAATTCTTATCCAAACCATGCCACAGTTTTTAGGGCATTCACAAGGCTTAACCTCTAGTTGTTTTTTAGCAATATCTTGTGCTACTACAACATCATTGAGCAACGAAATTGTGCACCTTTTACTACTACAATTTTGATCTCAAAATCTACACACTTTATTCAAAACAAAAGTTAAGATTTCAATATGTAACTTTTAAGAAATATGCATGCAACATGAACACATTCATAATTCTTTGTCTTCTAACACAAACGCTATGTAATATATCTTCCATGTCATGCAAGAATTAGCATGATGGCTTCGATACCACTTGTAGGAACTCATGGCTACACTACGTGTCATAAGTATCAAAGTAAAGCGGAAGCGAAAGACAAGTGTGTGCATAATAAAAATTATGAGAGTTCCCTACCGAGGATTCATGCTAATTTACATAGCGTTAGCAACGAGAAAGTTATACCTCTTCTTGAAGCTTTCACAAAGTTTTTGAGTTGCAAATGCATAAACTCCTTCACATATGAAAGTATCAAGATATTTATAGAGTTAGACATGGCCTTGAGATGCAAACACATCTTTGTATAATTACAAGGGTTTGGTGCTTACATCTGACCCCCAGACTCCATCTTTGTGAGAATATACTGGATATATTGTTGTTGTAGTTATTTGTGTGTTGATCAAAGAATATGTACGAAAGGGCATGTCTAGACCTAGAGTGTATAAGGGTGGTTGGGGAGTGATAATGGGAGAGGTAGGAAAAAATGGTAAAGGGACCGGAATGTGACAAACCCATTGTGGAATTAGATGTTCCACTGGGTTCGAGTGTTAATTCGATCTGTGCTGCGTTGTGCCAAATTAAAAGGTAAGCATGTGTTTTTAAAAGAGGTAGACGCTGTGAAATGAATGATACCCTATTGGTAAGTAAAGAATTGTTCAAGACTATGTTTGTTTAATGCATAATTTATTTTCTTCAAACATAAGAGTGGGATACTTGGCGATAGTATTCACTTTTTGACCTTATGCTCATGATGCTACACTAGTGTTGTTGAGAAAACAGAGCAGGAAGAGGTGCCGACAGCTTAAGCAAAATCTGTGGGTTGACGATTCAGAGGCGTACGGAACTGGAAGGAAAATTGTTGGTTTGATCTTCGGGATTGTCGAATTTATTTCATATGATTATGAATAAGTGTTGGCTTGGGTACACGGGACTGTTTATGCCATAGCGATCCCTTACAAATTACTTAAGAAAATTTGGGGTCGTTACAACTTGGGCAGGTTGGAACTTGTAACTTTTTCCTTCCTTGATGATACATCCCACCCCCACGGGACTTTGCCTGGAGAGTGGTCTATAGAGGAGGAAGAGCTTCTTGTCTCTTCTTGTATCCATATAATAGTTGCTGATTCTGGAAACGTGCTAGGAAGTATTGTGAAGAGAACCTGAGAACCTTGGCACAGGAAACTTACGGTATCTCGAATCCTTAGAAATAAATGGACGACAATAGGTGAATCTGTGTCAACTTTTGTCAGTTGCGACATTCGAGTTTTATCCCGACATCGGAATGGGACTGATGGTAGTAATGAGACAGATACATCGCTGAGGCATGTGCCATGTAGCAATTCACGGAGAATGATTAGGAAACAACCCAAGTGGCAGGTAGCTTTGTTTTTTTGGGCAAAAGCAGTAATTTTATTTTCTTTTATACAATTAGACCTGAGAACTCTTACAATATATATATGCCAGATTGGTGCATCAGACAGTTACGAGGTCTCAACTGGATGCATCATTAGCGCAGAGTCAAAGGTGCGCCGAGTGGGTCTTCAAGCAGCGAGGCGTGCCGCAAGGCTCAAGCGTCAGACTCACTGAATGGCATCACCATGTCACAACATCTAACTATGGAGTGTTACTGGAGGTGGGCGGTTCGGTTAAACCCGAGTGGGTCTAACTGGTCCTAATTCAACCATTGGTTCAATTTTCGGTCTGGTTCTCCATTACAGCGCGGTTCATGCCCTGTAAAATAATCTCAAGTTTGCGATTATTTTTGCCATTTAAAATTTTAAAATCACATTAATTTGTTGGGAGTGTGTATGAAAGTTTATACAAACTAAATAAAATATCTTATATAATTTATATATAAGTTTATAATTTTTAGAGTTTAGGTTTTAGAATTTAGGTTTTAAGTTCTAGGGTTTTTCGAATTTTTAGATTTTAGGTTTTTTAGGGTTTAAGATTTTAGATTTTTTAGTTAAAGTTTGGAAAATTTATAAACTTAAGTTAAAAACTTATAGAACTTATAAAAGGGAGTGGATCCCTATCAATTAATAAACACAATAGTGCGCACGCGATCTTGGGCGTTGATTTCTAATGAAATCAACGGCCAAGATTAGAAACAGATTAAAAAAATGCATTTTAGGACTGCAAATTGGCCTCTGATTCGGTTCATAGATCCGCTTTTGGAAGAGAACGAAGCTCGAGCGACTGCAACAATGGTAGAAAACGGCGAGGAGAAACTCATTGATGATGCTGATACACTCTCCGTCCAAAGATCGGTTTCTCTCTCCCTCCAGTTTCTCTCCCTGAACTTCAAATCCATTTTCCCAAAACATGGTGCTTCTTCTGGGTTTAGAAACCCTACGAAAATGGCGTACCGTAGGGTTTAAAGCATTTTTAGGGTTTTATTTCCCCCTTTTTTCCAACGAAAAATGCTTTTGATTCTTCCCATTCTCTCTCAAATTCTGTAATGCCGAATTTAATGGCGGGTTCTCAGAAATTCGAAGCTCTGGACTATGGAAGAAAAATATACTACCCAACTCCGATTTCAAGTGGCGAATCAATGTAGTAGCACACCAAAAGGAGAAGAATAGATGAACCGATAGGTTGCAGAAGCTCCTCTTTATAACTTCTCAACATTATTCAGGAAACAAGTCGGCATCTCCACACAATTTTGGATTAAGTTTCTCTGTTTCAGCATTTCGATGCTTCTTCATATCTCATTTGCAAACCGTAGTAATCTCAACGTCCACCGCTCCTTTGTGTAAGAAGATTTCATGATTTCTGTTGAGGCGTTCGTTGAAGAAGACGGAGAGATAAACTAATTAGAGGCCAATCTGCAGCCCTAAAATGTATTTTTTTTAATCTGTTTCTAATCTTGGCCGTTGATTTCATTAGAAATCAACGGCCAAGATCGCGGGTGCATTAATGTGTTTATTAATGTGGCTAGGAATCCACTCCCCTTATAAAATTATATAACTTGTATTATGGATGACTCATTAACTTATATAAAATTTTCAAGTTTGATAAATTATATAGTTTATAAGTTACATAAGTTCTTAAGTTTTATAATTATATGTTAAAAAAATTTATAAGTTATATAATTTTTTAAGTTTATAAGTATTACAAGTTATATAATTTTTTTATAAGTTTAAGTTATATATATTTTTAAGTTAATAAATTTGATAGCTTTTCAAACTCTAAAAAACCTAAAAAAAAATTGAATTATGGTTTTGCCCAAATTTTCGCCGGTTTCCCGCCGATCAAACCGCCGAAAATAGTTTTACCAGTTAAAAAGGGAATTTGTTTATAAAAAAATGATTCCGGACGGTTGAAACCTCTGGATTTGATTTTTTGGATTTTTCTTTTATAGAACTTCCGATTTTTGAAACTTCTCATTTGGAAACCTCCGATTTTAAAAACCGACGGTTTTAGCCGGTCCAAAAATCGATGGTTAGTCGTTTTTCAGTTCAAAATGCCCATGTCTACCCTATAACTGTATATATAACTATATACATAAATTATATTATTAGTTCATAATTTATAAACTTATTAAAAAAATGGAGGGAGGGTGGGCCTTGAACTTAATTACAAATGAATTAACATTTATAATTAAGTTGCATACGTATCATTTATATATATATATATATATAAATGAATCAAAACCCACCTAGTTCTCGTATCTTAATTACTTGTTCGATCAATCCAAATCAGTTGGACTTGTTAGTACTTGGCGTATCGATTTTCCATGTGTTGATGAGTTTTTCTTCTTCCTCGTTCTGTTGATGTTCTTGAGCTCTATTTGCCATTATTATCCAATCATTCAAGCACGCTTGATATTCCAACTTGATCGGATGCAATGATGCATGACGGTCGTCTATAATGTACCATCCATTGCTAAATATTTGCTCTACGATAACGGCTGAAATCGATCATGATAGAGCCTCTCTTACCGTAGTCGATAACCATGGAAAATCACGCTCTTTGCTCCTCTACCAACCAAGAATATTGAAATTCCAATCTAATGATTCATCATCTTCACCTAAATGATCAATCTCAAAAGTAGTGGTTAGATAATAATCAAATTCCACAAATGTGGAACTTGATGAAAACCTACGCCATTGGACATTTATTTCATTAAATTCATCATTCTACATGTGTTGGTCCACTAGAACCACTACCACGAATTTGGATACTAATACTTAAACTTGTTTGATATTCTACATACAACTCATTTAGTAAACTAGTTATTTATCCAATTATGGTATTACATTTGAAGGTTGGTTCATTATTCTCGTTGACAAATCTATTACAATAATCTTCTAATGATGTTCTTAAACGTTCTAATTTAATGCAGGGGTCTAAAATGGTGGCAACAAGGTTAAGTAGTGGTATATTTAGAAAATTCTTACACAATTTTTCACTAATAGCATCTACACGTTTTATAAATTAATTTCTTCTTGAAAAATCGTAATAATAGCTCTTACATTAACACAAACGAGAATAATAAGATGGAAAGTGAGTTTATATATGTGTGATAATAATTTTATATATTCATTAAAATAATTCAATAATTCTAAAAAATTTCACATTCATTTCAATGATTTTTATGTAAATATATATACTTTGGTATCTATTAATAATAAAACTACACAATAAATCTTTATAAGAAACGGTTTGTTAAATAAAAAAGTAAGGAGAATTCCAACGGGTTGACATATTTAGAGAAAATTTTATGTACCTAACCATTTGTATATTTACAAAATTTAAATCAAACTTTCATTACCCTAAATTTAGTAGCAAAAACATTGATGGTACATTTAATGGGATGTACGCTTAAGTCAATACATTGTACATATAAATTAATAATATGATAAATATATCTAATATGAAAAAAATGATCACCAAAATAAGAATCACGTAATTCTTTTAAATCATCTATACACACATCCTTATTAGAGACATTATCAAACAAAACGCTATATACACTATATTGTAGATTGCATTCTTCTAATATTAACATAATCATGGTACATATTTCTAGTGTTATACCATAAGGCTAATCACCTAGGGCCTTTGTATCAACAATTTTTTATCAATGCATATGATTTGTAGCATTCTTTATTATTTGTTTTATTTACTACTTTTATTGCATGATGAATAATGAAGCCCAGTATTGATAACTTAGAGTGGATCACAAGGAGTTGTGATAATGAAACTACTGTAATAAAGTTATCAATACTGAACATCTCAAACTATAGTATTAATGAGACATGGCATCACTAATACGAATAAGTTAACAAGTTCAAAGACGTATCCTTTTGAACGGAGTAGTTGATCTCATCAACTATGCTGTAGCGACACCTAAGCCATAATATAGATCGTTGGAGTTGACAAGTACATTGGATTGACCTAACTATAGTTCACCATATCGTCAATGGTAAATACTCTAAAGAATAATAGGTGTAAGTGATCCTTAGACTTGAGATAAACTAAACGCAACTTTTACCCAATATATTCCCAACTAAGTTGGGGTCTGGGGGGTCTGATGTACGCGGCCTTACCCTTGTAATTA
>JAOWBN010060315.1:0-20877 GCA_028565015.1 Pinguicula moranensis
AAGTATTTCACCCACTTAAACCCAGAGTTGGCCGCGAACAGGGACAACTGTTGTCCAGCTACCAAACGCACCCTAAAGGTTTCAAAGATTTCATATTTGAGTTTTAATGGATAAACCACGTAAACCTAGAATAATCATCAACAAAGATAACATAATAACAATAACCATGTAAAGAAAGCACAAGTGACGGCTCCCATAGATCACAATGTAGCAATTCAAGTGCCCTAGAAGCACGATGTTCACTTAGTACAAAAGGCAAGCAATGACTTTTGGCCATTTCACAGGGTACACAAAAATGAGGGGATGAGAGCATAGAAGTAAACAAAATACAACCATGCTTGCATAATAAAGACACAATAGGAGATGATACATGTCCAAGTCTAGTATGCCATAAATCAAATGTACTACGAAGACTGGAAGTAGACACAGAAGAGATGAAGGTGGGAATACTGTATTCTAGTACGTAGAGACCACCATCACGCAGACCGGTTACCACCACACAACCTGTGCTATGGATCTGAATGGCAAAACAATGATCATAAAAGTGATGGCAAGAAAACAAAATCAGAGATTAATTTGCTAATAGATAAAAGATTCTTTTTAAGGGAAAAAACGACGAGAACATCAAGTAAGGGCAATGAAGCAGTAGAAACAAAACCAGTATGTGTATTGGATAATGGGGCACCGTTGCCAACAATAACACAAGCCTTATCCTTATAGGGAGTAACCTGATCAAGAACAGTGGGGAAGAGGTCATGTGAGCAGAGGCACCGACGTCCACATACCAATCAGAGACAGTGGTACCAAAAACATCAGCAACAAAAGAAGATATTGTAGGGGGTCCCGGATAGCTATCGATGGGAGGAGGTCCCATACCGGATGCCCCCAACAAACAGGGTGATGGTGAGGCAGCAGTAGGTCTAGTAGCATCAGTAGGGACGAACCCAAACTGAATAGAGGAGAATGGAACATGATGAACAAGGATGGCAGAGTGAACCTGATGGTAAGACGAGTGATAGGGAGAGCCACTCGGGGCGGGGGTGAGTGGCCAGGAAGGGTATATAAGTGGGTCAGCTGGAACATGGGCTCGGGGTAGTGGGCTATCCAGGATATGATGATGCTGGAATAGAGAGCTCACCAGGATGATGAGATAAACCGAATTGAGCCTAAGGCTGACCAAGGTTGTGCAGCCCACTAGGCTGACCAACTGAAGTATGGTATGGAGAACAAATGGGTCCATGAGATGGATTCGGCCTAGAGAAAAGAAATGGCCCAACAGGAGGATTTTGTGCCAAGCCGAAGAATCCGTCAGGATTTTGAGAAGCAAAATATTCCCCAATTTTCCTATGCCCTAAATTCGACGAACCATGGACATAAACAAACAGAGTAGCGACGGCCGCAAGATTGGCCTGAGCAGTAAAGTCAGTGAATTTCAAAGACGAGTAACAACTGTGACATGCATCAGCAAGGTGACCATAACCTCGAAAGATTGGGCAACAAGGCTCACAGTGGCCATGGCCGCGCCCCTGTCTGCGAGAGGGCACTAGTTTGAGGCAAGAAAGTTGGAGCAGAGTGGGAAATTGGGGAAGAGAACGGAATGGAAAGTGAGTATGGACATGGAAGTGAGTGACGGAAAGAATAGGTGGCAAAAGAGGGATGATACAAGGGGTGAGGGACCGGTTGTGCCGTAGATGGATTGAGATACTCTATACGAGGATAATAGACAGGTGGATTTGGTGGGTGAGGAGCAATAAATGTAGCCGGACTATGAGGAGTGTATGGGGAAGGTGATGGAGTAACAGAAAGATGTGTGGAGGTGGGGTTGGAATACATAGACGGCGAAAGGCCATTTGAGTTGGAAGGAAGTGGTGCAGCTACAGTGGCCAAGGCCAAGGTAGGAAAGGCTGCATCGAAGACGGTACGGTGATATATTGAATGAAAGTTCTCAGCCTATGCAATGATGTCACGCACAACGAGCAGAGGATCTTGAGAGGGCTGGGAATCAGTGAAAGCAGTAAAATTCAGGCCAAGGCCCCTTGGTACCAGTGACTTGATCGAGGGAAGAAACTGGCCGACCGATTGCAGAGAGCTGGTCACACAAGAGTAGGAACTGGCGAGAGTAATCTTTCATAGAGAGGTGATGACTATGGGGTTGCTGCAGCTCATCCCTAAGGCCAAGTTCCTGAGAAGGACCACTGCTGTTGAACTCATGCTTCAGAGTGAGCCAGACGTCTCGGGAGGTATGTTTGCCATTTTATAACACCATATGTTGCATCTGTTAGAGAATAAATGAGTAGGGAATAAAGCCTCTGATCATTTAGACTCCATTGAGTATAAGCTAGATTTGATTTTGTAGGATCTGCAGGGTCCATCTCCGAAGGTTCAGGTTGAGAACCATCAACATAATGAAGAAGTTGGTATTGTTGTAGCAGTGTGCGCACTTGGTTGCGCCAAAAAAAGAAAATTGGAGTGAGTGAGCTTTGGTATAGCCACCTTGAAGTAGCTGGTGGCAAGACCACCAATCGGAGGAAGCCAACAACATAAGTAGTCCCCTCAATCCTTAGCATGGAAGAAATCAATCCACCAATGGGACAAAGCCACCAAGGCCATGATTTGCCTATAAAAAGGGGGTATGGGGTACGTGAAAGAGGGGAACGGCTGGTGGGAGAAGAGAAAGGAGGGAGGAAAGAGAGAAAATAAGGAAGGGAGAAATAGAAAATAGAGGACAGAATAAATTTGTGTACAACAGAGAAATATTTTTTTCATATTGAAATGAAGAGTCTCTGGCCCACTTAGCTTTAATATATTTTTTCTTAATTACATTATCTTATTATTATTTTATTATTTAAGCAGGTACGACAAAATCCAACCACATCATTTGGCGCCGTCTGTGGGAACGTAACAAAAAACCCAAAACAAAATGGAAGCAGCAAAGGACAATGTGTCCCATCACGCAACAACATCTGAAAATATTTCAGATCCGACAACCGCTACAGCCTCAGGGTTAGCAAAATATTTCTAACACAAATCTAACCAATTGGGTATTGGGTCTCAGGAGCAAATTTCAAAATCAAATCAAAGAAGTGAGACCTCCGCTACACGAAGCCTTGGCTCAATAGATGCCATCACCTTGAGTAAAGCATTTTGTAAAAAAATTCAACAAGAAGTTGTGACCCTTGCACCCGCCATGCTCGATAGGTTACCCAAATACTCCGGAGAGACAAACCCTTGAAAACATGTAAGATCTCTTACGCTGCACATGAAAATGACAGTTGTGACAGAAGCCGCTGCGTGTAGGATCTTTATCCTAACACTGATTGATGCCGCTCAAGATTAGTTTCTCTCACTGCCTGAGGAATCTATCTGGAATTTTGGAGAATTGGTAAGCTAGTTTTCTCAAGCTTTTGCCACTCAACAAAAGGTAGAAAGATCTCCGGTACATTTACTAAAATCAGAACACCAATAGGTGCCCGAAGAACCTTTACGCGATTATATATATCGATTCAATCAAGCGTGTACTGAGACCCCGAGTTGTCCCTCCCTATAGGAGTCAACGCCTTAATCCACGTACTTCAACACGGCCCCCTAGCTACAACATTGATGGATGAACCACCCACCACCCACAGCAAGCTGAGTGAAATATGTGGAAAACATATTCATCACGAGGAAATGGGAGCGCCACCACGGCTAGTAATATCTCGTCCAGAAACTCAACCATCACAAAAACAATGGCAATTTAAGGAGGGACAAAAGCACAAGCCCCTCAACACCGTAAAAAAGATTGAGAAAATCCCAAAATGGACAAAATATCTGGAGTATCACGCCTCTGAGATACCTCGCGCAGACATCATGAGAGTCATCGAACATCTCAAACTCCTAAACACCCCCAGGGAGATGAGGCCTAACTCGTGCATGCAATACCCGGATCACTATTGTCAATTCCACAAAGACCATGGACATTCAACAAAAGATTGCTGGAATTTGAAAGATGAGCTGGAACGACTGGTTCGAGAGGGATAACTGACTGAATGGATACTACATGAACCAAATAATCCCAACTTGAGGCATCATCACGAAAATGGAAGGGATGATGACCCAAAGAAAAAGAAAGGTCGAATTGCATAATCAACTTGGAATTTCTCGATGAAAACAAAAAAAATGTATTAGTATCCTATGACAGGTAAGTATGAAGTCGATGCCCACACAAGAGACATCTACTCATGAAATAAAGAATTCACATTTTGAGTACTTCAGATAAAGTGAGTTCAATAAATACTTATCTGAAGATCATGTTCTTCAACGGTGCACACATAACACAAATGACGCTCCCAAGTTGAGCGCAACAACAATGACGCTCCCAAGTTGAGCATAATTAAAATGATGCTCCCAAGTTGAGCGCAACTAAAATGACGCTCCCAAGCTGAGCGCAACTAAAATGACGCTCTCAAGATGAGTGCAATACAAATGACGCTCCCAAGATGAGCGCAACACAAATGACGCTAACAAGATCAGCGTAATACAAATGATGTTCCCAAGTTTAACGCAACAAGAATGATGCTCCCAAGTTGAACGCAACAAGAATGATGCTCCCAAGTTGAGCGCAATAAAAATGATACTCCCGAATTAAAGCAACAAAAAAAGGACTCACCTACACAAAAAAAAAGGACTCTCATTGAGCATAAAAGTACGTTCACTGAACGCAAAAAAAAAGAAACACATAAAATCACTTATATACTATAATGTTTCTTGATTGTCAGCACGAGTCATCAAAGATTGAAAAAAAAAATTATCTACTCAAATATCTCAAGGGCTAAAAGCCCATTAAATATGCAAATAAGGAACACAAATCAATTGGCGGCCCAAGTCCTAAAGCTGGCAACACAACCCACCTAGTCCGCTCGAGCCAATGATCACATTGTAGCAGCTGTCCAAAATCTCTACGAGTCCAGGCCCAATTACACTTTTATCCTATCGACCAACGATAGAAATATCGATGATGCATCAGCCGAGAAGCTTATCACATCCGAGAATATTAGCAGACATTCGCCAGAAAATGGAAGGATATGTCCCCTACCACTCTAATTTGTGGCCAGAAAAATCATAATTGGTAGCCTATAGAAACCCGACCAAGCAAAGTATCTTGAAGAAACAAATGAAAACATAGATGGCACCTCCCTAAATAACATCGAATCATGTACTATTTTTCCTTCATTAGGATTTTCCCACAAGATTTTTTCCTAATAAGGTTTTAACGAGGCATGATGAGATGAATATTCAAAGAGAAGTCCTATGGAACGGATTTTCGGGCGAAGACAGTTTCACCCTAATATAGGGAAGACCATGATGGCAAACTTTTGGAAACTCCAGCAAACAAAAACACACAGTCGAATTCTTTTTCAGAAATCGACAAATGGCGGAGAAGTAAATGGTGTAGCCCAAAAAGAAGCTGGCCCACTCTTCCACTTCTCCAGCCAGACCACAAAGCCAATTCCCTACAAAAGTTACACATGAGGTGAAGTGTTGGAAGAAGAAGAGTTATGCATGCTCAAAAATGGGACAAGTGCCCATGAGGTGTCTTCACCTATGGAAAAACACCATCTCCAAGTGACACATACCTCAAGAGCTACCCAACAAATCCTCCTATAAAAATAGCCCCTTGTTCACGTGAAAGGAGGATGATTTTTCTCTAGAAATTGGGTTCTTATTGGTTAGAATTTTCCCCAACAAATATTGCGGTTCTTCGCATGAAATAATGAATTTGTGATATATTTGAAGTTTCTACTCAAATTACTTGGGTTTCTTGTGCTGTATCACGTTTTCTAGTATAAAAATTAAGAATAGTTTCATCAGAACTTTCGAGGCAATGACTCGTAAAGAATGCTAGAACATATAGTGGAAGGAAGGAGTTCACACACTAAAGGAAATAAAAAAAACGTTATTGCACTATGAGTGGTTGCTCGAGATTAGGACACCCCTGTACATTCTGCTATATCCGAAGATGAAGCGCCCAGTTGAACCAAACTGGAGGGTGGAGCTAACGGGGCTCAAGTAGGGGACTAGCATAGCAGGACCAGGACAATAACCTCAAATTCAAAGATGGAATTTCCCTGCCTGAAATAAAGCCCGTTTCGAGCAATCCAAAGCTTCAAAAAATAAACGGAGGGAGCGAGCGAATGGGCAAAGAGAATTGATAATTAGTTTTAGAGCGTCCCCTACACAAACGCATCAAATGATGAGGATGCCCATAATGCATTGGCCAACCAAGCGCATAAAAGAAAAACTTTAAAACGTGCGCCACAGTTGGACAACGCATAAACAAATGTTCCAGAGACTCTTCTGCACCAATATATGGATGCTAAGTGAATACTTGATTGTTGTGTAATATAGTCAGTAGGAACAATGTTATGCGAAATCCGCCGGTAAAAAAATCTCCAATCTTGAGTGAAATGATCAAACACCAAGGCAACTTAAAGGGAAACAAAAAATATATTTATATTGAAAATGTGGATGAGCATTCGGTTATTCGGTTTGGTTAAGGTCATAATAGAAATCGAACTAAATAAGGTTGGTTATACCATTTCCTAATTGAACCTGAACTGAATAACATAACAATTTTTTGTTATTAAATTTTTGGTTCATTTTTAGTATAACCAAAATCCCGAATTATTATTTTTTAAATTTTTACAATTATTTTATTTTTTAAATTTTTAATTTTATTTATTTTTAGAACGAAATGACTTCGTTGTCAAAATTTAAAAAAAATAAAGTAATTTTCGATTAGAAGCGAACTCGATCGGTTATAACAAAAAACTGAACCAAACAATTTCGGTTATGATATTTCATAACCAAACAATTGAGTAACTAAAAAGTTTTGATTATTCAATTTTGATATTGTCGAGGATTTTTTGTCCACCCCTTATTGAATGAAAAAAAGGTTGTTTGACTAAATAGAAAAGCATGAAAAAAGTAATTAAATATTAAATATGATCGGCAAACTCCAACTTGCTTTTATCATTCATTCTTGAAAACTTCAAGCATAATTTGACCTCTACAAATCATATTACTCTCTCCTTGCTGAACTAACTATGAGATATAATATGGTCAGATTTTGACATTCTAGGTATATTATTTTTATATAGTTGATATCGAGCCGAAAAATACAACTTGAAAGATAGGAAAAATAATATTGTGGGAATATGAGAGAATTGATGAAAGGGGGTCGCAACCCCTTTATCAAATTAAAAGTGGGGAGATTTGAGCTTTTGGGGTAAATAAGTAATATTCGGGATCAAACGGAGGTATTTAGGGGCCAAATTCTTCTTTGACCGAATCTCAATTACTATCCGTATTTCTCATAAATTTCTCGAAGCAAAATCCTTTCTTCTCAATTTTCTTTCCCCTTTTTCTTCCTCTAAGTTTTCGGCCCCCTTTCTCCATTTTGTTCTCCCCTTTTATAGACCAATGAAATGACAACTGAAGGGAAATTTGTCCTTATAAGATTTGTTTCTTGAACACCTCATTCTTAGATGGTGTGCACAACACTCAAAATAATTTTGTATATGCTAAAATAAGTAAGTAGACAATTAGCCTTACTCTTCTCTTTTGGGCTAGTGGATTTTGGGCTCCTCTTTTCGATGGGCTTACTGAATTTTTTGGTGGAATTTTGTGGCTTCATGAACTCTCTTTTGGTCCTCTCATTTATAGTGGAAAAATGGCCCAAATCATGTTACATGACCACTTATCTACATGTGGTCGGGTTTTTTTTTTTTATGGAAAATGATATAACCCAAGAATTTTTAGCAAGAAAATTACAAGAATGGTGCCCGTGTGTTAAACACCAATACCCACGTGTTAAACACCAATCTCAATCGCCCACTTGGCGGTAAACACACGAGACCCACCATTCTTGTGAAATTCTTGCGCTAGAATTCTTGCGCTATATCATTTTATTTTTTATTGGTGGATGACATACAACTATTTGGCTTGTAGGTCCCACGGCACCTCCTCTTGGTTTCCAAGTACTTCGCACGTGGGAGGGCTTCTTCCACATTTTTTGTGTGGGCCCCTCTTTTTTGTAGTTTTCGTCACGTGTATTATTTCAATTGGGGATTTGAGAGGATGAAGTCTCTCAAGCAATGGACCGGATCTTTCCTTCTATTTGGGCCTGGGTTTTGGCAATTGGGCCATGGGGCCTCATGAGTTATGGGTTTAATTGTTATATACCAAGACTTCCACTTTGTGGGCCCTGTTCCAAATCGAGATAGACTAGTATCCAACAATGTGGTCAAAAGCCCACGAAATTCGGACAAAACCGGCATCTGAGGGACGATATTTACCCCCAAATCATTTAGGGGTGTTTTGCGCAGACCTCTTATGCTTATAATTGGATTATAAGAACTTTTTTTGAAAAAATGAAGAATTATTTTTGGCGGGAAAGGTGATTATAAGAAGATTATAATTTTAAGAAGGCTGCGCAAAACAGGGCATAAATTGCCTTGAACTTCTAATTTAATAGGACTAAATTGTTTTGTATATTGTTTTTACGGGTATTGCTTCATTGTACTTGCATGTTCCATAGGATCCTTGTAAACAGTGACCTGGTAGTTTTAATGCTTCATTGCACTATTCAAGTTTCTTTTGTTGTCCCAGTTTGTTTTATTATATTTTGCTTTAGCTTATGGTTTTTTTTTATATGTTTGTCTTCGTTGTGAATGTTTTTTATAGATCATTTATTGGTTTTATGCTTGGTTGTGCATTCAACCTGTAATTGATTTCATTAATGTTTATGTATATACTAGTTTATATACACACTTTGTATTTTTTTTGGGGGGTGGGTGGGGGGTAAGCCAAAATTATATTGAAAACAAAATTGAAAGTTAGAAAATGTATGTACACAAAGGAAGGAAGAAAATAAAGCAGTAGAACACATAAGCAAAAAAAATGAAAAAAAGGCTCTAGCTATGTACAACACTATCAATCTGTCTATCCCTCTTGGCACTTGTTGCATTCTACTTCCTGGCTCGAGTAGTGGAACATAGCAGGCATGAAACTTAGGTCTTTCAGTTCTTGGTATAGTCAGGGCTTATCATGATTGTTACATGCACCTCTGTTGGTACATGACTCCACTAGCTTCATAGTTGTCATCATATCAAACATAATTGTTTGGTTCACAACTCAGCTAGTGTTCATTGTCATCGACTTATCATCAGTAAGAGTTAGCTTCTAGCAAGAAGTCATGGTTGTCAACCTATCAATCTCATTTTTTTTATGAAGATTGGTACACAGCTCAGTCTTACTCTTGGGTTGGTGGTGAGTACCTGAATACATCTAGCTTGGAAGACCATTTTTTTAGCTTCTCTGTGATTACTGAAAGTCATGTAATTAGTTGGTTGCGGCAGCCAACCTGTCATAGAGTATGGGAATAGATTCTCCTTTCTGGATGCCTTTAGATATAGCCGGATTGTCCTCTGTATGGTGTAAAGTATGTTCTTGATGTTTGGTCCAACACCTGAGTAGTGGTAATGGTTTTCGCTCTTCCATTCTCCGTGTTGTTATATTAATGTTGATGTACAATGAGAAAACAGGTCAATTTGTGATGCTTTTAATGAATAATACATCATTCTTGGTATGTACATGGTTGTTGTACGTATTATGTCTATTCTCATCGCATTTCATTAATGTCTTTGCACGAAGTACCTAATCCTAGACATAATTATGTAGTTTTGATGAGTTGTTTGGGTTGATTCACATTGATATGTTTTTTTTGATATGGAATATAATGATTCTTTTATTTGTGTCTTATATAATTCATCGTATAGGGATCTGAGAATGGACTACGAAGACAACCATTAATCACAACCGTGGTGTGAGCAGTAGAGATACCCTCCTTGATCCACGCTATCCACACCTGACAAAATTCCATCTTTTCCATCATAGGTAACAAGTATTTTCAATCCACATTGTCAAAAGTTTTAAGGTTGAGAAATCAACCTTGAATAGTACTGGTGCCTTTTTCGATTTCTTCATGCTTTGTATTGAAGGGTCATTGAATGGCGAGTCAACCATCCCGGAAGGTAGAGTGACTGACGACATGGCGGTGAGAATTATCACTGAGGGACGTGAGGGGTAAGGAGACCACCTATTCATCCATGTCTCTCCACCAAACACCTCGAATTTGGTGTTTGGGAATCTGGTGGTTCGAATTATGGGTATGCAGGAAGGGATCTATCAAAAAACTCAAGAAGTTTGTGATTGCGCAGCAAGGGAAGTAACTAATTCCTCTAGAAAATATAGTTGATATCATTGATTTATAGCGTAGCGAGGTGAACAAGCTGACTAGGGGAGACAAGGGTGTGGTGGTTGCCATGGAAAAGACGAGAAGACAGATCTGGAAAGGAGCAAAAAAGTGAAGGAAATAACTCTGTGAAATGTGGCTAGAAAACAAAAGTGTGATATTCGGTGAAGAAGGCAAGTGTTTCAAATATCTTGTGAATACGGAGTACAGAGGAGAACACAGGAAAGAAAGAGGAATAAAAATTAGAGAAACTAAAATCTAAAATGATAGTTAAGCTTTTGGGATGCCTCTGATACCATGTAGGGTGCGTTTGGTAGCCGGTTTTCGGAGGGTTTAGGGCGGTTTTCTAGTAGTAAACCGACGTTAACCTGCTTTGACCCCCGTTTGGTGCCCCGTCATTTTTTAACCCTGCCCGGGGGTTTACCAGTGCGGGCAGGGTTACACGCGGTTTCCAGGCGCGTTTTAAACCCCCGAATTCAAGAGGGTTGGCGAAACCAGAGTTAACCGGTGAAAACCACCATGTAGTGAATGACTACTTTACCCCTCTGCCACCGAATAATTACAAATCTACCAAACCATATTTTAACCCCAGCACCAAACAAGGTTACAAAAATTGCAAACCGACTTTAACCATATTTTAACCTCAACCCCGGTTTAAAGTAAACCGGCTACCAAACGGACCCTTAAAGTATCATGGTTATTTGCTGCTGCTATTCGGTTTTCAGGTGTCCTGTTCGTTTGTGTTTGGCTTGTATTTCTTACTTGTAATTCTTACTACAAGATTTCTCATGTCTGTACTGCAACTGATTGCTGCGATGAAATAAGATGACTTTTCTCTCAGCCTTTTTAGTGACAAATGATATGCCAACTCTGGAGAAGATCAGTACTTGAAAAGAACACTAGAACTGCTTGCATATAATAACCCTTTCTTCCAAAAGGATAACACGCACAGCAAAAAGGATCAGGGAAAACCAAAAATACTGCGGCCTCCCCTCCACCCTTAGAAATTAGTTGAGGCCTTCCCAAAGTATCAAAAGTTATAAAAACAATAAACACAATAACTTCCAGGAGATGACTACTTCGCTGAAAAAGGAAGTAAGTTACTTCGCAGACTGGTACAAAATCCCTACCTGCACACCAGTCGATAGTCATCAACAAAAAGGGAGCCATGGTCATTTTTGGTCTTATCCGTAGATAATAAAAATACTACTATCAGAGGCAACGCATATCAAGTCAACTTTTAAACTCTCTTCTCCTCCTCCCGGTCCCGATCACCCGGAGTTTGAGGGGCGTCCTTTCGCTCAGAGACTAGAGCATCATCCTCGTTCGTGGGACACGTCTCAAAATTAGCAGCTGCTTTCTGCTGAAATCGCCTGATACAACCACCATCATCAGAAGGCCGTCCTCGAGGAATCAGCTCGCTACCATCCCCCATCCTACCGTTATAATACGATTCGAATTTCTGTCCTTTATCCGAGAATCGTCCAGTACGAATCTGGGGTGGTCTATAGTACTCATCTGACTTCAATTGTCCAGTAGAGCTGACCGTGTCGAACCTCTGAGCATGCCTGAATACTCCTCTCAGTGGTGATCTCCTTCGCCTAAAATGGTTTTCTGTAAAAGTGGGATCTTCGACCCATCTATAGTTCCTCCGCATGGCGGAGAATCGGCGACCAGATGGGGATGTATAGCCATCCCCATAACATTTGGGTGCAAATGCAGGCTTTTGAAAAGGCTCCCTCAGTTTCTCCCCTCTGGCCTCAGACCCATAATCTGGAGATTTCGGGTGCCTTCTACCCAGGGTGCGTTCCTGTGGGTGCCAAGCCCATGCGGCCTGGGATCTTGATCGTGAACGGGACCTTCTTCGGGGTATATGCATGTGAGCACTTCTACCAGAACTTGGAGAAAAGCTTCGTTCTCTTCTGGAGAAAGAGCGTGGAAAATGCGTAGGTGCTCCAATATCATCAGGCAGAGGGGCAAAATCATCAAAATCCCGATCAGCACGATGCAAGTAGTATCCCCTGCCTCTAAAGTTGCTGGCTCCTCGTTTAGGATGCATCCTTCTCCGAACTCCAACATAATCACTATTTTCAATGAATGATTTCCTTACTCCAGATCTATGCAATCCTTTTGGCATGTAATTAGCAGTTTGTCTTGAAACATGGTAGTCCAGCCCACCAATCCTTTCAGCAGAATCATTGCTATCGTTTCTTTGCCTGTTATGGGCCCGAACTTCAGCCACCTCATAATTAGAGGTATGTTGCCTTTTTGAAGGAAAGGATGTCCATTGAGTACCATCTCTTTCACCATGAGAAGGTCGATATCTGCCCATATATACGTTAGGACTCATATCCCTTTCAGGACGTGAGTTTGGACCATTGAGGCGATGGGACCTAAACCGCACACTTATGATGAATAAAACAAAAGAAGTCTGGAGGCATAAAGAAAAAAAGATTAATGGTAAGAACATAAAATAACCTTGCGCGACTGAATGGTTGTGTAAAGAAAGAATCATTCACGTCAGCTGTATCCATTGATGTTGATGACCGTCCTTCAATACGAGACTGATGTTTCTCTCTGGCTCCTGATGCATATTGATCACCTTCTGGCATCTTGGCATCAAGTGCACCACCTCTATCAGTCAACTGCCTTTTCTTCCTGGCAGTATCATTTTCCTTAATCATTTCAATCAGCTGCTCAACTGTAGTACCAGATCCTGGATTTGATTCCTTTCCTGCCATCTCAGTATTGGCAGAGCCATCTTCGACAAAATGCCTAGTCTGCGACTGTTTGATAGGCCCACAATTGCCTCCATTGCATTCTGGATACCTTTTTGGCACCAGGTTTCTCCTTTCAGTACGAGAGACCTCAGAGTCACCCTCCACTAACTCAGACCCAGCGTGATCAGCCACATCAGTATCATCTCCTTTTCTACCATCGGATTCATAGTCAACATACTCATTATCCAAGTCATTTTCCTCCCACGAATACAGGAATGAGCGTCTCAACTCTCCATCCTCAGATGGAGAATCGTAACCTTCCTGGAGCTGGAGGGCCGCCAAGTCATCTCCATCAACCATGTGAATATGGTGACCCTGAGAAACATCTGAATCATGTCGAGCATTGTAAGCAGAATCAACCTTCCCATTTGAATTCGCGCATCCATCATGTTCTCCGGCACTGGAACTCTTGCTCGAATTCTCCACTGTTAGTCCATTTGATTCTTCCATAGGAAGGTTATTATCTTCATGCTCCTCGACAAGTTCAGCGTCCACCAATCGAGAAACTGAAAACCCAAAGAATTCATTATTTTGATTCCTAGAATCAGAAATTAGAGCAACCTGACCATCTTGGATAACGGTGTCTGCAGCTAGAAAATGAACATATCAAGATGGATAAGAAATGTAACAGTACATCTAAATTACTTCCAGAAATTGAAGTAATTCAAACGGAACATGTTAAGTGAATCAATCATAGAAATCATAATACCAGTCGTTTCAGAAGTCTTCAAGGACTCGGAGTCTTCACAGTGCGACTCAATAGCAGATTGAGATATGTCACAAGTTGCCATGCCATGTATAAGGACTCTTTGAATGATTGAGTGAAGTTTATCAGTAGTTCTAGTTATTAAACATTCGCCAAAATAACTTGAACAGTCATCAATCTGCGAATTATCAACAGCATCAGAAGTGCTTCCCATTTTTTCCTCAGACACCAAGATGCTGCATGGCTTCAAAGAAGGACTATGCTGTGTGGCATTTGCATTCAAAACCATAGGCTGAGTTCCTTTCTTAGAATTAGAACATAACGCTTGATCTGGAGCCCTCTCATCAGAACAATTTTCAGTCATTGCATTATGCACACCGCGCTCAGTAGCATTAGAATAGTAACTTTCCGGGGATCCTATGCAGCAGAGGTCAATGCCGGTTTCATCCGCTAAAGCAATTACAGAATTATTCTCTTTGAGTCCCAATTTGGGAGGTTCGGCACTTCTGTCGCCACCCAGATTCAAGACTTGGGAATCATTGGATTCGTTTGGCTTCTTTTCTACATGTATATCATCATTTAAACCCTTCGATCCAGGATCATCTGGTTCATCCCACACATCCATCGGAGTGTTCAAATCCCAATGCTGCCTGTTCACAACCTTCGGTCTGCTTCCATAGTCTGTATCCCCACACAAACTTTGAAAAGAAGCAGCTGAATCACCTGCAAGTAGCGAGCTTCCAGTATTGCCTCCTTGCACAACCACGTTGGAGAAATTCTCTGAAGTATTACTCTTGAAACAAATCTCACGAGGTGCGGCAGCATCTGATGCAGCAGACATTTTTTGGTTTAGTGAAGAACCTTCAGCAACGAGGTCTTCATCACCATTACAGGAGTCGCAATCCATGCTAGCAGCAGCTGCAAGAAGCTCGATACCAGAGAAGTCGCCTGTGGCATTGTATTCACAATCTGTTTTATCAAAGAAGTAAATTTTTTCCCCTCAAATATAGCATTTCAGATTCATCAATTCCTCTTAATTGCCAGTGGAAGGAAGAACTCTCATCACCTGAGGGATGACTGGGATGTTGCCTGCGATCATCAAATACTGGTGCAGCCAAATGTCGAGTAAAAGAATCTTGACAGAGTAAATGTCTCCTTTTCTTAATGGGCACACTTTCTGACTTACCATAGATCAATTGTCCTACAAAACCTTCACCAAACTGCAAATAAATCAGAGAAGCATAGTTATTGGTTTAAGCTGACTTGAATAAATATTAAAAAAAATAATGAACAACGGAAAGTTCCCAGCAAACCTTGTCAGAATCAGACCCAGAAAAATCTCCAACTCTTTTGGGGCTAACAAATTTGACTGCTTTTGAAGAATCAGTCAAACTTCTAGCTCCTGACTTCCTGGAGCGCCTTCCTTTCTTCACAGTCTTCCATCTTAAATCTGAATTGCTGGAGCTCATAATTTCAAGGCCAACACTGCCAATCATTTGTGCAGAGACCCTATGCCATCAACAAAGACTCTGCCAACAGTTTTTTTTCTGGATTGCTCCGCAAGCTGACTTCCTTTTTGTTTAAGCCCCAGTAGTATTCAAACAGTGGCTTCAATTAGACAAGCTGCCTGCTCAAACAAAGAAAATTAGCTAAGGAAGATGTAGAGCATACATATGATATGAGCAATGCAGAAAAAGTAGAAAATTTGATCTGATCTCTTCCCAAATGGTTTGCTGGTTCAACAAAACTAAACAATACAAAACAAAACAAAAATAGCACTCCGTGGATATATTGGTATTTTGGTTCAATACACAAGCTGGTCAATTCTCAAGTTATATAGACTGCAAAAGGCAATTCCATAAATGCGTTCAAAGCAAAGGGAGAACCGAACAATTATGTTTGAATTTCCAAAATCAGCGGACAACAGCTTAAGTAGTAAACTGCGTCAGTGCTCCGTAAATTTTATCTCCAAAATTGAATTTTAGCCAAAGATCATTGGTTTGAGCTCATAGGAGGATAATAACGGTGTGAATCACAATCGGGAAATAGCTATCAGTCAAGTACATTCAGATCACAGAAACATGAAAGTAGAGCTCAGTTTAAAAATATGCCTCCAGGCCTATTGGCTGCCCAAAATTCAATATCAGTCTTGAGTTCAAATTGAACAAGAAATATGCTGAACCAAGAGATAGTCTTATCAAATTTATCCTGGTATTGGCCTCATCAATCAGTTTGCTAGTCCATCTGCAAGTGCTCTGAAACAGCAACAGCATCTAGAATACAAGGATGCAGATCTAAGCGCCATCGCACAGGTATGAAAAGTTCAACCACAATTCCCACCTATGGCCGAAAAAGCTTCAGAATATCAGTAATTCCATGCCCATTAATTATCAATTAATAAGCTTATGTTGGTAAAGTTTTAGTAAAAATTCAAATTCGTTTTCATGATGTTCAGTAGTCTCTTTGTTTCCAGGACCCTCCATCAGCAAATCAGAGAATGATATCAAAGAAAGGAGGTGAGGTTTCTCCACGGCCAAAACAATAACATTCTTCCTAACAAGATCTTGATCTAGCTGCAGATTTTCGTTTAATGGAGTACGCATTCGACTAGAAAGGATGTGAACATTCCAGCAGAATCAGTAGTCAACGTGAAAACGCAAACTTCATCTTCAGAAACATGCAACATTTATCCCCCGTATAAATCAAATAAAAGCAGCTTCTTCGTTTACTTCATTCCCGCGAGCTTTTTCTCAATAATCATCAGACTGAGATCCCGAAAAGGTGGATCACGGCTCAAGTCCGGAAGACGAAAACCCTAAAGACGATTCTCCGATAACACAGATCTTGATCTCGAGAAGGAGATTTCTTGGCGGCGAAGACAGCAACACAAAAACAACCAACAAAGAAATCATGCAGATTATCAAAAAAAACTTATTACGGTTTCATATACCTGTATCAATGGTCCAAAGACTCAAATCTCCACGCAAAACGCCGCAAGGGTTTCGATTAATCCACTCCGGATGCTCCAAATCTCACAAAAACGTCCATCACAGATTAATCTCGTAAAATTCCACCGAAACCCACAGGTTCAAAAGCAAAATTTCCTCCTCCCAAGTCCCAGGACTCTTCTTCACAAGAAGGTATACAGAATGCGCCGCCGCCTGTACACCTACGGGATCTCGAACGCAAGAGAATAGTTCCGCACGATCTTCAACATCCGAACAAGAAACCGGCTACCGATCGATCTCTCCGGTTATGGAATATTTCTTGGCTTTCTGAGAAGCGAAGCAAAGCGAAGATTATCAGCTTTCAAGGTGCAACATCGGCCAACCTCGTATTTATGCTTGTCTGTCTGACGTGATTGCCCTCGGCAATTCCTCGTTGTAGTGACGAAAATAGCCCTGGATGCCCTAGTCCTGTTCGTAACGAGTTCCGCCTTCTCGGGTAATTACGGTCAACGGGATTCTCTCGCTCCCATTAGCAGTGTTGATGATGACTTCATGCCACCTCACAGATCAAATCCAACCCTCATGCTCACATTGATTTATTTAGAGTTTTCTAATCTTGTTTTTAATGCTAATACTAAGATTTATTTATATGAGATAAATACTAAGATTTTATTCTAAGTCTAATTATTGCTTTTATTTTCTAATAATTGCTAAAATACTACTATTATTAAACTTTGATAGATCAATAACAATTGAAAAAGGTTTCGATCTAAGAAATAATATACCTATAAAAAAAATCTAATGACTAATAATAAATCATAACTAACGTGTTTCTTACTATAATTATAATTAAATATTCTTTTGAGCAGAAAGAAAGGTACTACGTAGTTGCGTTGCTTATTTGGAAATCGGAAATTTTCGTTTTCGAGTTCCATTTCCAAAGTATTATTCAGTATAATGGAACGGAAATAGAAAGCAATTTTCATTTCCGAACTTAATTGGAACGGAAATGGAAATAGGTGATTGCAAATGAAAATTTCCGATTCCATACTCGGAATATGAACTTAATCGGAAATGAAAATGGAAATAGAAATAGAAATAAAAATAGAACATTTTTTACTGCAAAAAATATTTTTCACGGCAAAAATGCATACTATGGCAAACAATGAATAGTAATCGGAAAATTGGAAATGGAAACGGAAATTTTCATTTCCATTTGTAATTCAAAATTTGGAATTTTCGATTCCATTTCCGATTCTGAATGGAATAGGGTAATTCGGAGCGGAAATGGGATAGGAATTTTCTTCCCAACTGAGTTCGGAACGAAAATGGAAATGCTCATTTTCGTCGAAAATTTCCGAATAAGTAGGCCTACTACGTAGGTTAATTTCTATTTTCTCTATTAAATCTTTACTAATAAAAGTATTTTTGGAGATTTTTTTTAAAAACAATTTTCCCTATAATCTTCTACAATTTTAGAACAAGGTTAATTGACTGTATGAACTTTATTTGAATCCATTCCACTTTAGAAGCAAGGTTGTTTGGACCTCCACCATGGTTAAAGATATAAATTATAAACAATGACTAAAACCAAAATAAAAGTTAAAATATATTCAAGATTCGTGTTTTACAAAGCCTATTGGTTTAATTTATTTAGTTGGTCTAAAGAATAATATAACAATTAAATGAAAGTTGCTAAGATAGATAATGTGGACCTCCTAAAGTTCAAACTTAGTAACACCTGGATCGGATCTTATCGGCTACAGTCTAACTTAGCTAGATTTCCTAGATTTCGTCCTGTCAAGGCAGCGAAATCCACAAGCACTCTTCGTCCACTTAAGTTGACTCAGATTCGTCTGCCTCCAGTGCCAGCGAATGGCTCTTCTTCTAGTACTGCGCCAACTGTGGTTGAGGATCTAGTATTCATCTCCAATGTGGTCCACGATTCCTGGCTTGCTCGCAGTTACATAGCCACTCAACCAAAAGCATAGTTTACGTGACCTTCAGAAGGGATTGAAGTCAGCCGGATATCTTAATGTGATGGCCAGTACCTTCAGCTCTAGCAAAGTGCTACTTTGGGAGGATGATCCCTTGGATTTATCCAACCTCATGAAAAATGACAGTATTTGGCTTGCCAATTGGGTGTCTGATATATCACCTTGGTCTCCTCAAGCCCCAGTCAAGTCGCGTATCTGCCACCTGAGAATCTTTGGACTGCCCATTCAAGCTTGAACTCAAACCATTTTAGCATCAATTGGAAATAAGCTCGGATCCCATCGTAGCATTGCTAACATAACTCTTTCCAAAAGGAATTTGGAGGTAGCTTATATTGATGTTCGGGTACCAATATGTGCTAAAATTGAACAAAGTCTGCAGGTTCAGATTGATAGCACGTCTTATATGTTGTATGTAGTGGAATTAGCTGAGATTGAACCTGGGTGGCATGAGGATTTATTTACTGATTCAGACTCTCTACCATCTTCAATAAAGTCAGATGACATCCACGATGAAGAGTTAGAACCCGACTTGGAAACGGACGTAGTAGAGGAAGTTACATCAGCTCTACCAGCAAGTATGGCTTCACCCTCAGAGATGCTAAAATCTATGATCACCTGGTGGCCACCACCCTCTGCAGTGGTCAATAACACGATATTGGAGGAATCTGAGGCGTCATTTCAGTCGTCCATGGAGATAGTTGTATTAAACAAAGATCCTGTTGAGATCGCCCCAGAGATTGACCCCCTGGAAGATATCCTTACTATTCAGGGCATTAAAGAGACAAAGGAGGTTCCTTGTGAGATGCCTGATAGTCATATGACTTGTAGGGAGGTTGTGGAGGTCATGGAGAAAGAGTTCATGTCCATCATCATTCCTGAAGAGGTTCTGCCTTCTACACCTCCTAAGGACAGTCCTGATAAAGGTCTGACTGAAATCCCTGTCACCTTGGCAGATTTTCCTCCACTTGGCCAAGAGGTGGAGAATTCCAAAACTCAGTCTGATGTGGATAGGGCAAAACCTATGCCTGAATCAAGTGTGAAGAGAGGTAGAGGTCGCCCCAAAACAAGGAGTCAAACAAGAAAAGTAGTTGACCCCTCACGCAGAAGCAAGATAGCTGCTTTGGATGACTGGTTAGGCAGTATAGCAGCACGAACTTCCCTTAGACCTTCTCTGCCTCAACCCCCAGATCTTTTGGTTACTGACCAACCAACATGTGTGGTTGATTCTATTATGGCAATTGACTCACATCTCGGTATTGATTATGGCAACAAACATGAGGAATTCCGTGCTATTCTCCAGAATATGACCGAGGCTCATCATGAATCATCTGTATATCAAGCAGCATATGCTGCCGTAGGAGCTGAGAATACACTATGTCCATGAAGATAGTAACATACAATGTGCGGGGATTAGGGGGTCCAGAAAGGAAATGGCAAGTTAAACAACTTATTCTTAAAGAAAGGATGGACTTTTTCAGTATGCAAGAAACCAAACTCGTTGTGGTAGAGAAAAAGCTATGTACATATTTGTGGTATGATGTAGACTATGATTGGTGCTACAAAGGCTCTGAAGGCTCCTCTGGTGGTCTACTGTGTATATGGAATAATAAGAAATTCCAAAATTTATGTTGGACGTAGCATGGTTCTTAGGCATCATTGGGAGCTGGTTTGGTGAGACACAACACTCTCTTATGATGAATGTATACGGTCCAAACGACCTTGCAGGGAAACAATTACAGTGGCAAGAATTGGCAGATTCTGCCCAGCCATATAAACAAGGAAAATGCTACTGGATGGGTGATTTTAATGCAGTGTTAGCATTGAACGAAAGAAAAGGTGTAGCAGTTAGCAACTATGTACAGGAGGTTGACTGTTTCAATGCCTTTATAGCTAGCCTAGGTTTGCAGGATCTGAAAATGCCTCGCAGGAGATATACTTGGCATTTGAAATCACTAAAGGCCATGAGTCGCCTAGACAGATTTCTAGTAAGCATGAAGTGGTTGGATTCTGATGAAACTTGGACTCAAACTGGTCTTGATAAAGAAGGCTCCGATCATTGCCCGGTTAGCTTGTGCTCTAAGTTGGTGAATTGGGGGCCCAAGCCTCTTAAGGTACTGGATGCGTGGCTGAGGGAAGACAGCTACAACAAGAT
>JAOWBN010060425.1:0-20874 GCA_028565015.1 Pinguicula moranensis
AGGGTGATCAGATGTGAGGTCCTCTAACCTCATATTTGCGTGTGATTTATCTCAGCATACAGTTCACAGTTATCATCCGCTTTTCACGTTTCCGAACCTCATAGTCATCATCTTATCAGTGCTATGCACTGGTACATGACTCCATTGGGAAAATAAAGCCATCCCTATAATGTTGTTGTGGCTAAGGGTGAACGGTACATAACTCCCCTAACGTCATAGAGTTCACAAAACATACACTAATGGCTGCAATGCATGCCATGAGCTCAAGGATTGAAACCTCATTTAGTCAAAATAGAGCACCAATACCAATAATGGCAATTCAACCATTCACCTATGAAATGTGTGGAGGACCACATCACAGAGATCAGTGTCATGAGCTAGCATCAATGGATAACATCTCCATGGAGCAACTAAATTATGTATCCAATTAGCGAAGATACCAAAACTTCAATCCATGGAAGAATGATCATCCCAATTTTTCATGAAGTAATAATAAAAATGTGTTGAACCCTCCGGGACAAATGCCATTTCAAGGACCAAGGCCTTTCCAAGGTTAGAAATAGATGTAGAGTCCACAAGGAAACCCACAACAACAGTACTTGTCGTCAAATGATCTGATCACTCAAGTAGCGTTGACTATAAAGAACTAAAACCTTCGAGATTTAGTGGCACAATTAGCCATCGCTTTACAAGAATTTATGCAAGAAACAAGGGCTAACTTCAAGGATTAGACAGTAGCTATGAGGAATCTGGAAACTCAGGTGGGATAGTTAGCAAAGCAGTTAGCACAACCCCCCCTAGAACATTGTCAAGCAACAATAAAGTGAATCCTAAGGAGCAATGCCAAGCTATAACCTTGAGCAGTGGGAAAGAGGTGGAAATTATGCCCAAGGATACTCCACCAGCAAAAAAAGGAAGCCACAAAGTCTGAAGAAGTTATACATCGAAAAGAGGAAAAACAAAAAATACCAATGCCATTCCCACAGAGATTAAAACAAGGGAAATTGGACAAATAGTTCTAAAAGTTTCTAGATGTTTTTAAAAAATTGCATATTAACATTCCATTGCAAAAGCTTTGGAGCAGATGTCATGCTACGTGAAGTTTATAAAGGACATTACTATCCCCTGTTCCATTGAAAATTCCATATTTTCCTGGGCTTTGTGTGATATAGGTGCAAGCATTAATTTTATGCCCCTATCTATTTTTCAGAAGCTGAGATTAGGTGAAGCCAGGCCCACTACAATCTTTTTTTTTGAAAGCCAAATCTTTATATACACAAGAAGTATTTACAGAGTATGAACTCGAGAGAAAAAAAAGGGTACAAGTTTCAGTATTCTGTGGTCTCCTGTCGAAAGATGACTTCTCAGTGGCCAAAACATTGTTTTGTGAAGGCGAACTCCTTGAACAGTATAGATATATGTAAGGCTAGCTTGTTGATATTAGCTCCCTTGTAATGGCCACTTTCCTCCATTTACATGACACATCATCATTATAACATCATGTGTTCAATGCTTTCATTAGAATTAGCATTTGCTTTGAGCAACCAAGCTAGTATAAATGGAGTAACTGACAGAAGCCTTTGAGACAATCAGTTGTCATCACCGGATGTGTATGGTTCGATCATAGTGGGAGCCCTGGGACTACACAATGATCCCATTCTTTGTACCTACCCTGTACCAAATTGAGACAGAAAAGTAGTCAAGTGTTCATAACACTTCAAAACGGTGGTAGGGACCCTACATCTTGGTGAATACGATCTGCAAGCTTCCAGCCTAACCTGAACCGCAATGAATGTACAAGATAATCAAATACAGTTATCGAAAGAAGCCTTATCACTTGTCACTAAATCTATACCACATGAACAATCCTACAGTAAGATGATCAAAGGATAATCCTAGGACTGTAACCACGCTGCCAAAGTATGCTTGGACATGGTATTATGATCATTGGGAAGCATGTAAGGCTCTGTATAAGGCACCCATCCTTGTGAACCTAACCATAAGTTAAACTTGGAGCTCAATCAGACTAGTTAGAGTGACAGCCAGTCTGTACAGCTGCAACAGCTTAGTTCATCTTACGTTGGGCTTATGTTGGCCGATGCTAGTACCTGTACCTGTCGACAACACTAGCCTCCATGGATTACCTATTAGTCCAAAATCTCTCGGTAGAGTCATGGGAAAGGAAGAGATCATTGACCTCAAAGCATCAAGTACCTAACCTATACCTCATAGAAGCGAGAAAACAGTAAAAGAGATCTAAGTACAGAGGTTGAGAAGCATTATATTTCAGTGAATGGCAGTTAAGTTCCAAGCGATTAATATCTCGAGTTGCTCAATTAGGGAAGCTTAAACATACCTGAGGTTGCAACAACCAATCCTTAAAACTGTAAGGAAATAAGTTCTGTCTTTTCGCCCTCACCCACACCCAAACATTTCTCTGGATAGTATGCAAAAGAAGATAATTGTTAGGCGAAATAGATAGAAAGTGGGCGTTGTTTCTTACCTTCCATAGGAACCACATTATAGCCAGCCAAATGGTGTTCCATGCATGAGTATTCACTCCTGGAGAAGCAAGAGAAGAATGGTCCTGTAAGCTGAGGGATAAAGATCCGCCTGCTGCTGCTGTATGTTGCGGCAACCTAAGCCAAGATGCAATGTTCTGCCATAATTGAATAGCAATGGGACATCCAGTGAATAGGTGATCAGTGGTTTCAACATGTGTTTGGCAGATAGAACATAGGATCAGCTGGTTAGCAGGAATCACACCACGCCTCTGGAGAGTTTCTTTGGTTGGCACTGCACTTTGTACCAATTTCCAGGCAAATATACACACTTTCTTAGGGGCAAAACTGCTCCAGATGAGATTTGAAACTGCTAGGTGAGAAGCAGAAAAGCTGTGTTGTAAAACCGCAGTGATGATTCTATAAGCTTCTTTAGTTGAATAAGAACCATTCTGACCAATCTTGAAAATATATCTGTCCTGAGCAAGAACATTCGGTGACACTCCTTGCAGAACACTCAGTAGGTCCACTAGATAAGATTGTTCAGTTCTTCTAATTACTCTTCTCCATCTTCAGCACCAAAACCATGTGCCATTGCACCAGTGTCCAGCCTTAGCTAGAGTGATGTCCATGCGCATTTCAATGTTAAAAAGTCTTGGATATCTTTCAGCCAGAGCCTGATTGTGCAACCACTTATCAGTCCATAGCCTAATACACTTCCCATCTCCCAGTTGCAGAGTTACATTGTCTGTGAACCATGGACAACTTAAACTTTCTTGAATTCCAGTTAACCAATCAGAGACATAAGCTTGTCCTCTAGGTCTGCCAACATGACTGATCACTAATGGAGGATGTAGAACCCTCAGTCCAGCAATGCAGAGGTTAGAACTACCATACTTAGATCTCAAGACATCCGTGACTGGAGAAGGTTCAGCATTGAGGATCTGTAATCCCCATTTACCCATCAGAGCATTATTGAATGAGGAGAGACACCGTACCCCTGATCCACCATTAGGAACAAAGGTTGACATTTTCCCTCATGAAGTCAGACACATTCTTTTTCTATCAGAGTTGCTACCCCAGAAGAAATCCCTTTGCATGGCAGTTAGCTGCTTGATGATGCCTTTTGGAGCTCTATACCATGAAAGGTAATATGTAGGAAAAGTAGCTAAAACCGTATTTATAAGGGTCAGTTTCCCTTTGGAAAGGAGCTTATTCTTCCACGATGAGAGTGCTTTTCTGACCTTATCAAGAATTGGCTGCCAATTATCAGAGTTCCTCATCCTAGCACCAACTGGGAGCCCCATATATCTAAATGGAATTGACCATGTTTGACAATTGAGGTAGGCAGTCATGCCCTCTAAAGTGGCAGTAGGAACATTCACACCTATGAGCTTGCTTTTCCCAAATTTATTCTCAATTCTGATGCCAATTCGAAATTGTGGAGGATGGCCTTAAAAGCATGGACTGAATTCCAAGATGCCTCACCAAAAATGATTGTCATAAGCTAACTGAAGATGAGACACATAAAAATCCCCTCTGCCTACATTAAGGCCATTGAAGATGTGCAAATTAGTTGCTCTATTTATCATAGCTGAAAGACCCTCGGCAGCAAGAAGGAAGAGGAACGAGGATAAGGGATCTCCTTGCCTAATACCACAAGATGGATAGAACTCTTTCGTGGGGCTTCCATTCACAAGGACAAATGTGGAAGAGGACTCCAACAGCCCCTTGACCCACTATTTCCAGCAGTGAGGGAAGTTCATCAGTGTCATGATCTGCAGAAGGTATTCCCAATTAATTGTGTCGAATGCCTTCTCAAAGTCGACTTTAAATATAAGAGCTTTCTTCTTAGACTTCTTAAGATCATCCACTATCTCATTAGCCATTGTCACACTATCAATAAGTTTCCTTCCGGGGATGAAAGCAGTCTGAGAGTTGCTGATAAGCCTAGCTATCACGGTTCTCTACTTGTTAGCCAGAACTTTTGAGATTATCTTTGGCATGCAGCCACTCAGGGAAATGGGTATGAAGTCCTTGACATGAAGAGGGTTGGTTAATTTAGCTAACAAAGTAATGTGAGATGCATTGCTACCTTTAACTAATCTGCCACTCCTATAAAATTCCAACATCAATTGCATAATATCAGGTTTGAGAGTATGTATAAATTGTTTGATGAAATTAAAGTTCAGGCCATCAGGAGCGGGACTCTTTTGGCTCCCACAATCAGCTATGGCTGCCATAATTGCAGTTTCAGAGAAAGAAAGCCGAAGGAAATCCTTCCGAAACTGCTCTAGTGGCCTTAACTGGAGACTGAAACGTGGTCTATCAACAATCTTTTCTGTGCATCTATCTTTGAAGTGCTGAAAAATACATTCTTTAACAAGAACATGTTCATCCAACTAGGTATTTCCGTCCCAAATCCCATTGATCCTGTTCTGAGACCTGCTTGACTTCAAACTGTTGTGGAAAAAAGCAATATTTTCATCACCCATCTTGATCCATTGTAACCTTGATTTCTGATAAAGAGAGCTGTTCAAATTACTCGTGGTGATGTCCAATCTTGTATGAAGATCTTCAAGCTGCATTGGATCAAAACTGGAAGGATTGCCAGACTCAGCAGATACCTCAATAGTTTTGATACTCTAAAGGATCAACTGTTTGTCGTCAACCAAAGTTCTGGGAGTAGACAGCTTCCATCTTCTTATCTCCTCTCTTAACACCTTAATTTTTTTCATAATTTTGTAGCTCTAGAAATCATCTACACATATATTGCCCCAAGTATTATGAACCATGGCCTTAGAACTATTATCGTGCAGCCATAAATCAAGGACTTTGAAGGGAATAGGACCCCAATTCCATAGCTTGGAGGATACACTTACTGGACAGTGGTCTGATCCAGCCTTGTCCAGAGCAATCTGCAACCATGAATCATCATTTTCCAACCACTTGTTGTTCACCAAAAATCTATCAAGGCGGCTCATTACTTGAAGAGATTTCAATGACCAGGTAAACTTTCTCCGCTCTAATCTTAAGTCTTGTAATTCCAAGCCAGTGATAAACAGATTAAATAGAGCAACTTCCTGAGCAAAATTATGCGCAACTACTCCTTTCCTCTCATCCAATGCCAAGACTGCATTGAAATCACCAAGTAAACAACACTTATCATCCTTAAAGGGCATCAAACAATCTGTTAGGGACTGCCATTATGTCTGTTTCTTAGAGAGTTCTCCCGGGCCATACACATTAATCATGTGTGATTGGATAGTATCCCCAATCCAGAGACCTGTTACACCAATGAAACCCTCACCATTGAACATGGAGGATCTACAAAACTTGGACTTATTCCATATGCACAAGAGTCCACCATATAAGCCATCTGCTCTAGAGTAGCACCAATCATAATCCGAGTCAAGCCATAAGTATGAACACAGTTTCTCATCAACAGTAGCTAATTTAGTCTCATGTATATCTATAAAATCGACCTTCTCTTGCCTTATCAACTGTTTAACTTGCCTTTTCCTCTCTATACTCCCCAAACCTCGTACGTTGAAGGTAATAATCTTTATGGAAAGGCTGAGCTCTCAATAACCTTGGATGAATTAGAGGACAATTTACTATGATGCTTTGATACCACGTGGTAGGCCTTAGCCAATTCCTTTAGTCTAGTATGAAATGCACCTTTTTTATCATCATACTGAATGCGAAGCTGTGATCCAATATACATGATGATGTCCACTTCAGTGCGAGAGACTGATGAGGTACAAACCAGATTGTTAGTGGGAATAGGGAGAGGAGGGCTGACAGAAGATTGAGCTGCCAAATAAGCAAGCTAATCCTCCAAAATAGCCAGATTTTTGGTCCTTGAAGCATCTTCTTCTTTCCTCGTCTGACTTCTGGTTTTAGGACGCCTCATACTGATAGTTGGCTTAGGCAAAATAGAATTTTTAGAATTGCAGACAATGATGGCTCCTGCCAAGTTGTGTGAGAGAGGAGGGTATTCTTCCAGGATCACAGGTTTTGGAGTAACAGTTAGCACGCTCTTACACTTAGTAAGACATGGTGACTCCTGAATTGCAGGTGGCATTCCAGTAGGAGTAGCAGTACCTGATGATTCCTCACTATCATTAGAAATAACCTGTTGATCGAAGCAAGTGACAGGAGATAGAGGTTCCTGGATGACAGGAGAGATAATAACAGAAGTAGCAAGAGTTGATGATTCCACATTGTCCTTCACAGGAGAAGGAGTAGTTATAGGTACCATCCTGTCAGAGGACACTGATCTAACAGCCTCCTTATCAACCATTGCAGTATCAAGCTGCTCTTTAGAAGCCATGCAATTGATATGAGATAGTGATTCCCGGACAGCAGAGGGTATCAGGAGCAGGAGCTGAAGAAGCATCGCTATCATTCACAGAAATTGTACACTCAACCTCATTGACAACCTTAGAGATAATAGGTTGATCTACAAGGACCAACAACAATTTATCTTGTTGATGCTTTTTATCATGTTTAACCTCAGACATATTCATCTCAGGAATATCTTCATGCTCCTTTAATTTCTTCAACGCAGCTAAAGAGGAAGGCCAACAGGCCATCTTCAAGGGCTACCAAAGCTGAGTTTCTGGAGGCTGAGCTACTTGAGAAGAATATACCGCATTAGCCTCTAATGTATAATTGACAGCTTCCTTAGCTAGATCAGAATAGGCCTCCTCGGAGATGGCATCAGAGAAATGAGCAGAGGAGATAGAATCATTGTCCGAGGAAGGTAATATGTCCTCACAACAAGTAGGATGAGGCTTGACATATTCCATAACCTACAAAGAGTACACTTGACCATCGACATCAACATGAATCAATTAACCTATTTTGTTCCCAATAGCATTTAGGTTCATCAGAGTCCAGGCCTGAAGTGGCAAACCAGAAATTTGAAGCCTATAGGTGTGGTGAGTGACAAGAGTTTTAGCAGACGATGGGGTAACATCGCCTACCCAGTTGGTGAGCCATTCTTTATTCTTTAAAACCAGGTTTAATAGATCGACCGACTCATCTTCCCACAATAACACCTTATCAACAGCGAGGGGGGTGGCTCTCACATTTAGATATCCCGCTAATTTTAAGCCTCTTTGAAGATCACAAAAGGTAAGAAATCTATGTAAAGTAGCCACAAAGTTGCATTCAAGCCACAAGCTCAATTCCTTAGAAGAGCTAAGTGATAGTGTCCCCGGTTGAGCTAGGGATGTGCCAAAGGTGGAAGCCACTGCTTCTACAGGGGTGGGAACAGTAGGTAACTGAATGGGATTTGGAGTACTAGCAACCTTAGCTCCTCTCTTTGCTTGAGGGCGTATGGAATATCTAGTCAGTTTAGCTTGTAGCCAGCAGGATCCAAGCCAGGTATTGTTGAGCTTGAAGAGCATAAGTTCGACATCATCCACCTGAGCAAACTCTACAAACCCAAATTGCCGACCTATAATATTCAGTTTGCGTGCAATCTTCAGATAATGAATAGATCCCTGCTGCTTCAGCACACGCCTCAGACGATCAATATCACATTCATGAGGAAAGGTGGTGAGGTAAAAGCTAACCACACGAGGTGATTCGTCCGTGACAGAGATTCTATGTCCAAGCCTATCAAGTACAAATCGTGGATTTTGTGTACATAAGGGTGGGAAGGAGATGAGGTATGAAGAGGACTAGGCCATTGGAGCCTTTCCTGCTTTGATAGCAGCACGCTTCATCCTCCTAAGCTGCTAAGGAGGTATAATCCAGATAGCCATCAGTATGAGCAAAAACGATACAAACAGGGAATACAGAAGGAAAGACCAGGAAAGTTGTGAAAAAGGTACACCCCCAGGTGCGTGAGGCAACCCAAGGGTCGAAAGAAAAGAGACTCAGGAAGAAGGAACACGATCAGAGTCGACTGGGATGGAGGAAGAAGACAGTGTATTGTGGAGGGTTTACTGTATATGCGGATATGGGGTCATCAAAATAGGTAGTTTGACAGGCCTTCCCGGGCGCGAAAGGCGTCCCTGGGAAGAGGAGAAGCTGAATATGTGGGCTAGGTGATGGTAGAGATGAATGTGGATGGGAGTGACGGAGAAGGAGGCTGAGAAGGAGCGGGCGTACTGTTCATGGCGGGGTGTGTTATACGGAGAGAAAACAAGGTCAGTGACTTAAGATCCACTATTGAAAACTAAAGTAGTATCAATATCAACTTAGTTTTATTCTGTTCAAATTGCATAAAACTTGTGAATGTTAATGATTGTTTATCACAATCTCTAAGGTTCGACATCCTTATCATCACTTTATTATTTATGCGATGTGTACACTTGCACCAAAAAAGTACATCCCATATATGCACATCAAGTTTTTGGCGTCGTCACTGGAGATTGGCAGTTTAAACAAGATTAATGCCAAACAAGTTTTAGCTAGATGGAACTTTAATTTCTTGTTTTGAAACTCTGTTTGGAGGCATTGTATCAATCCATCGAAGAGTGACTCCTCTAGTGAAGAGTTTGATTCATAAATTGAAAGAACGTTCCAAGCTAGAAGGAGAGCACAAAAACGAGTAAGGGACATAATACAATGCCCATAAGACGAGGATAGAGACTAGAGGAATGTGGTTGTGGTACAAGATGAAGATGATGTGCCTATGAATGATTTTGCCTTGCCTCGTGTAGAAGATGAAGTTCCTTCCATTAGGAGACCACTAATGCAGGCAAACAACTTCTAGTTGAAAACATTCACTATTAAGCTACCGATGCAACATTCCACCTATGGTGGAGGAGCCACATAAGATCCCAATTTACATATAAGTGCTTTTGTGGAGAAATGTAACACTCTTAAGTATGAAGGAGTGACTTCAAACGCTATCAAATTAAGGTTATTTTCCATTCTCACTTAGAGATGGCTGCAAGTATTACCTCCAAACTAATTACACACCTGGGAAGAATAAAGAAAGCAATTCCTCATTCAATTCTTTCCACCCTTCATGACAACAAGATTATTGAGAGAAATTACATCATTGAAATAAAGAGACATGGAGACGTTGTATGAATCCTGGAGAGATTTAAGGATTTACTGAGGAGTTGTCCAAATCATGGACTACCATGCCGATGGAGGCAAATCCAAGCATTCTGCAATGGGTTGGATAACACCACCAGAAGAGAAATAGATGCAGTAGGCAATGGGACATTCATGCTAAAACCATACAATGAAGCTTACACACTCTTAGAAGCCATGGCACATAGCTGTAACAAATGGCCCACTGAAAGAGAAAGTAACAAAAGAATTGGAAAATATATATGAAGTAGATAAGGTTGATACATTTATGGCTGCAGTTCATGCCATGAGCTCCACGCTTGAAACCTTATTTAGTCAAAATGGAACTCCAAGACAAGTAACGGTAGTTTAACCATTATCTTGTGAGATGTGTAGAGGACCATGCCACATAGATTAGTATCAAGAGCTATCATCAATGGATAACATCCCCAAGAGCAACTGAATTATGTATCAAATCAGACAAGATATCAAAACTTCAATCTACGAAATAATGACCATCCTAATTTTTCATGGAGCAATAATCAACATGTGCTGATCCCTCTAGGACATATGCCATTTCAAGGACCAAAGTCTTTCAAAGATCAACAACAGGTGCAGAGACCATAATGGAACCTACAACATCAGCATTTAATCACAGATGATTTGATCACTCAATTTGCATTGACTGCTAGGAACAACCAAAACCTTCAAGGTTTAGCGGCACATTTGGCCACCATATCACAGGGATTTATGCAAGAAACAAGGGTTAACTTCAAGGATCAAACAATAGCTATGAGAAATCTGGAAGCCTAAGTGGGACAATTAGCAAAGCAGTTAGCAGGAGACCCCCATGGAACATTGCCAAACAACATCGAAGTGAATCCTAAGGTTCAATGCCAAGCTATAACCGTAAGAAGTGAGAAAGAGGTATAAATCATGTCCAAGGATACCACACCAATGAGTTCATTATTCAGGATGTTTTTAAGAAACAACATATAAACATTCCATTTGCAAAAGCTTTGGAGCAGATGCCATGCTACATAAAGTTCATGAAGAATATTTTATCCAACAAGAGGAGATTTGGTGATTATGACATTTTGGCTCTCACAGAGAAATGCAATACCATCCTCCAAAAAATGCTGCCACCGAAGCTAAAAGATCCAGGGAGTTTTACTATCCATCTTTTATTGGAAATTTTACATTTGCTAGAGTTTTGTGTCAATATTTCAAAAACTAGGATTAGGCGAAGCCATGCCCAGCACAATCTCTCTACATCTGGCATATATATATCCATCAAGCACCCCAGAGGAATCATTAAAGATGTTCTATCAAATTGGATAACTTTATCTTCCCTGGAGATTTATTAATTAGGATACAGAGGAAGATAGAGAGCATCCCCAGTATTCTAGGAAGGTCATTTCTACAACAGGAGGTGCACTCATTGATGTCCAAAGAGGAGAGTTGATTCTCAGAGTCCAAGGGGAAGAGGTTAAATTTAACGTGTTTCGGGTAATGAAACAGCATGACCATAGGAAAGATTGCTTGAGTATAGAGGCTACTGAACAATTTAGCCATCTTGAATATGCATACCACCGAAGTGATCTGAAAAATTGTTTAGTCAGTTCTGACCCCCTTATCCTAGAAGATCCAAGAGTTAAAGAATACACCAAGTGGTTGGATGCTAATGAAGATTGGGGAAAAGCTCATTTAGGAAATTTAGGAGAAAGCCCTGCATCTCAAAACACTTCAATCAAGCAACCACCTATTTTGGAGCTCAAACCATTGCCCACACATTTAAAGCATGCATTCTTGGGCACTGATGAAACCTTGCCAGTGATCATTTCAAGTTTTATTTCACCTCATCAAGAAGATAGTCTGATACGTGTGCTCAGGAATCACAAGTGTGCCATAGGTTGGACCTTGGAAGATATAAAAGGAATTACTCCATCTGTGTGCATGCACCGAATATTCTTAGAAAAAAGCAAGCAAACCAGTCGTAGCTTCCCAAATAAGACTAAACCACATCATGAAAGAGGTAGTTAAGAACTATATCTTGAAATGGTTGGACGCTGGAGTGGTATACCCTAACTTGGACAGCAACTGGATCAATCCAATTCAGTGCGTTCCAAAGAAAAGAGGAATGACAGTAGAGGTTAATGATCAGAATGAACTTATTCCCAAATGGAAAGTCACTGGATGGAGAATCTATGTGGGTTATATAGTACTGAACAACGCCACAAGAGAGGATCATTACCCCTTATCGTTTATTAATCATATGTTTAGCAGGCCATAAGTTATACTTTTATCTGGATGGCTACTCTAGATACAACTAGATTTACATAGCACCCGAAGACCAGGAGAAGACTACCTTTACTGGCCCCTACGGAATATTTGCATTCCGCATAATGCCATTTAGAGTTTGCAATGCTCCAGCTAGCTTTCAGAGGTGCATGACCCGTATTTTCTCTGACATGGTTGAGTGCATCATTGAGGTCTTCATGGATGATTCTCTATGGTAGGAGCATCATTTGAAGGATGTCTGAAAAATTTATAATTGGTGCTGACAAGGTGTGAACTCTCTAATTTGGTACTCAACTGGGAAAAATGCCACTTCATGGTACAAGAACGAATTGTGCTGGGACACAAGTTGTCAAGTTTGGGGATAGAAGTGTGACAGATGTCAAAAAATGGGACAAATCCCAAAGAGGAGTGAAATGCCTCAGGAAAATGTGTTGGAAGTTTAGGTATTCGATGTATGTGGAATTGATTTCATGGGGTCATTTCCTCTATCTGTGGGGTAAAAGTATATATTAATTGCAATGGATTATGTCTCCAAATTGGTTGGGGCAATAGCCACGCCCTCTAGTGATGCTCCAAATAGTGCTGAGATTTCTGCACAAAAATTTCTTTTCAAGATTTGGCACACCTTGATGCATTGTAAGTGATGGAGGATATCAGTTTTGCAACAAAGTCTTTGAAGCATTGCTAAGGAAGTATGGATTTTTACATCGTACTTCATTGGCAAGTCATCGTCAGTCTAGTGGACACGCTGAAATATCAAATAGAGAAATAAAGACTATCTTAGAAAAAACATTGAGCACATCTCGAAAAGATTTGACATTAAGACTCGATGATGCACTTTGGGCCTACAAAACTGCCTACAAAACTCCCATTGGCATGCTCCATATCGTATGCTCTATGTAAAAACTTGTCACCTGTCTATGGAGTTGGAACGCCTATTGGGCCTTGCGTAATTTGAATTACAACATGAAGGCAACATGAGAGAAAAGGTTATTGCAATTAAGCGAATTAGATGAGCTAAGGAATGGTGCATATGAGAATGCCAAAATATACTAGGAAAAAACAAAAGCGTGGCGTGATTGACACATACTCAGGCGCATTCCCAACCTGGACAAAAGGTACTCTTGTTCAACTCAGACATAATTTTTTTGTAGGAAAATTGAAATCCATATGGTCTGAATCCTTTGAAATCACTCAAGTATTTCCATATGGGGCCATAGAGATTGCTCATACAGATAAAGGTACCTTCAAAGTGAATGGACAGCGGCTGAAACCATATGAGAAGGTAGCAACATGTTAGAAAGGCCAAATACCTCTGCTCACTGAAGCAAGTTTAGAATCTCTAGCTAAAGATAATAAAGAAGCGCTTCTTGGAAGGCAACTCAAGATCTGTTGTTTTGCACCACTCAGGGATGTACCGTTAATTTCTCTACTTAACTCAATCAACATTATGTTATAAAACGTGTTAAGTTTTGGGAAAAGCGATTATAAGTCTCCCAACAGTTATTAGTATCTATGTCCATTAAAAATGTTGAGTTAAGTTTATATACGTTTTGATTAATCATCACAAGCTAACATCTCATGGTATACTCTACAGGTTGGTGACCTACGGGAACATAATCACCAGATGATTAAGCAGAAATCATAATGAAGCAGGAAATATGAAAAGAAGCTCCAAATTTCTGATTCAATGCCTGCGATCAGCACGTCCAGTTTATGCACAGTTACCACAATGGGCAATTAATTTCTCTTTACCCACCTTCGGCACAATAAAGGACATAGTAACGGCCACGGATTAAATTAGTGGCCCACTCAGGTCCAGGTATAAAAACATGGCAGTTGTCCCACCTTGAGCAGCAACTCAATTTTCGATAGCGACTAACCCTAAACAACAACATCCTCTTGGCTCCAATGTGCAGTTCGCGTCACTTCATAACCCATAACCCGTCTGAGCACAAGTCTTCTATGGTGCTTCATAGTAAGTAACAACTCAATCGAACTCATTTCTCGGGTACTTTCTAAGTTTAGAAACATGCCTCCTGAGAAAGTAAAACTTACTAAGGCCCTATTTTGCGCAGGCCTTCTTTTACTACTTCTTCTTATTTTTAAGAGGGGTGGTATTTTGCGCAAGTACTTAAACGATAATTATTTTTAGAATAGAGGTGCATCGAAAGGTCCAGAATTTTTCAAAACCGCTGTGTCGGAGCCCCAGACGCCGCCGCCGCCGAAGGGCTACCGCCGGCGGCGGTCGCCAGAGACTTGCCGTCGGTGTACGGAACCCCCCACCCCCACCGCCTCGTGCCGGAGCCCTCCCGGTGTGCCAGAATTGAAGTGCTTTTTTTTAAGAAGGAAAAAAGCATGTCAGGAGGTGCTTATTTTTAAGAAGGTTTACCTTCTTAAATTAAGAACAAGTAGTAGAAGGTTGGCTGCGCAAAACACTGTTTTTTTAAAAAAAAACTGCTTATAATCCAATTATAATTTTAAGAAAGATGCGCAAAATGGGCCCTAAATCTGGTGTTACTGAGAAGTTTGCTAATACCATTGCCAAAGATTTCTATGATGCTACTATGGGGGTGTTGGATGTTTGGGATAGGGGTTTTGCTTCGGGATGCAAGCCTACCATTTGGAAAGTTATTAAGGATTGTTATTGGACTTAGTTCCTTAAAACTCCACCTGAGTATGCCTTAAATGTTAAGCAAACTTAGCTGTCATGAATGACTCCAAAGTATATGTTAGAGGGACTTGGGTGCCATTTAGTGTGGCAGACATAAATCAGATACATAATATTGTGTGCCTAGGTGAAGATGAGTTATTAAAGTTAGATGGGGGATACCCTGATCTGGTGAATGTGGCTGAGAATCTATGTTCTTCGGGAATGACCTGGAAGATGTCCAATGGAACCAAACTGATTGAATTTAGGGTTAACAAGCCAGATTGTCGTGCCACTATCCTTATGTGGCACTCATTCATATGCACAAGAATGATGCCAACCACCAACACAGGGGACATCAAGTTGAAGCGACTGCTGCTCATCTATGACTTTGAAACTGTCCGAAGCATTGATGTAAGGAAAGTTATCTACTAAGATATTTTGGAGTGTATGGCTGCACTGGAGAAGTGACCCAACTCACTGCACTTCCCCTCATTGATTATGACTATGTGTCTGAAGGTTGGGGTAGCCTTGGCTGAGGACGAGAAGCTGTTTCCTCCTGCACTGTATATTAGTCTTACTCTAATGAGAAAATTGGACGCTTACTCTAATCGTCGAGGACCCAAGATTGAGCCACCCCAGTGAAATCTGTTGTACCTATCTCGTCCAACTCCAAAGTTAAAGCCAAATTGGAAACTCCTATCCCTGCTCTGTAGGTAACAGCTCCGGGCCATAAGCTGAAGAAACCTGCACCAGTCATGCCTCCATCGGATGCTGCTCCAAATCCAGACCAGTAGGAGACCTTTGTGGACTACTCTTACCGCACAATATCCTTAGTGTACACAAATTTGGTGCTGATGTGCACAATGAAGGGTGTGCAGTATCCTGTAAGCCCACTGTCACTTCCACTGACCTTAACTCCATCTGAACCATTAAGCCAGGCAACCACTGGGACTGACGATGAAGAAAAAAAGGACAAGGAGGAGGAGGACAAAAATGAGGAGGACGAGGATGGGGCAAGTACCTACAACTTGGTGGGATCATACTCTGAATGAATCATGGCTCTGCTTGCCTTCAATGGAGTATTGCTTGAACTCCTAATTTTGGGGATGGGGTAATTAACTTACTGTTGAATGTGTATTTGAAACTTTGTGTGTTTATTTGCTTTGTTACTAATCTTTTGAATTGAACATCATATGTTTTGGTCTATTTGCATGTTTCTGCCTACGCTATTATCTCTTCTGCTTTTGTAGTCATTAACATACTTTTAAAAAAATAAGTTTTACAAAACGGAACCACTTCGGACACATGAGAGAAATCGACCAAGGACAGAACTGGGGAAAAACATTTCAGGAAGAAAAAATTATTTTGGGAAAGGTACCCGACTTTAGTCTAAGACTAATTGAAAAATCAAAATACTTTTCTTCGTTTCAAAAGTAACCTCTCTGAGCCTAAACAAAGATTGGGACAAGTGATAGATAGGAAAAAGCTAAAGCAAAAAAAAGCATTGAAAAAAAAAGAGAAAACAAATTATATTCTGTGTTTCGAAGGATAACTAAGTAATTGCTTCTACGCACTCAAGGATAGAGGTAGTTGTCCCAAAACAATAGAGGAAGAGAACATCTTTTGATGTACATGGTACTCTTGTATAATCAGTAATGTAAATATTCTCGAGTCTAATGTATGACTTTGATGGAAGAAATATGTATTGGCTTCCAAAATAATGTCAATCCCAATAGCTTACCGTTTTGGTATGGAGAAAAATATGTAAGTCTAAGTTTGAATAGGGGACGTGACTTGAAAGTGAGAACCCCCCACAATTTTGGCCGTGGTTGACTCTTCTATATATGAAGTAATACTAAAGTTTTTTTTTGATAAGCTAAATTCTATTAATAATAATAAAGATGTACATAGATTACAAAATACATGTACAGATACAAGGAAGAATGTACATAACATATAGTCAACTAGGAGATTCTTGTAGCTTGGTCTTTGAGAGTGATCTTAACATCTTTCCACCTCATTTCTCGCCCTCCAGTATAGCCAAGGGTGATCTGGTATATGGATCCCCTAACTTCATAGTAGATCACATAGCATCTCAGCATTCAATTCATCACCATTATCCGCTTTTCTATAAACATACTATCATGACTATCAACTTATCAATTTTCCTTTTTGAGGATATTGGTACATAGCTCCGACATGTTTATAAAGCTACCCCTGTATTGAGTAGAAGGGATAATTTAGTGTCAAGTGTATAAGATCACAATATGAGGTTAGCTATAGATTCTCCTGTGGATTAACCTTGGTCTTGTGTCCTTTTCTTTCTTCCGTTCACTAGTCATACTTGGAAAAAGGAACTCATCAGCCATGCATTATGTTGCTACCTCCAGATAATGACATTTGTATTCCATTTCCACACAGACTTCATAACCAACATCTTCCATCAAACAACAGTGCAGAATTGTCTCTGTGTTATTTCCATGTTAAGCAAAACATATAAACTATCAGCAGATTGGCAGTTAGCAAACACTGTGTTAGTATGATAGTAGTTAGATTAATTCATCAACAACAAGATCCCCCTTGAACCTGTATGACTGCGTTTGGTAGCAGGTCAATGGTTATCCTGGTTCGGGGATAACTATGGGTCTTCAATGGTGAATTTCTTGTAATCCCCCGTTTGGTAAGGTTTGGCGGGATAAGGAATGGACAGGGTTTGGCTGGGTTTGGCAGGGTAGGATGTTTGGTATCCACGGACATCCCATGGACTATCTTGGGTCGGTTAAGTATACATCCTACTATTACTATTTTGCCCTCAAACTAAATTAATTTTGTTTAGCCCTAAATCCCCAAATCTAGCAACTGAGAATCGGGTTCATCCCGGAGTTTCTTGAATGCGTTAATGACAAAGATAAACTTCTATTTCTGCAAATACTCCTCAGTCAAAGGGATCACAACAAGCGAAATAAAAGTCAATGTAGCAACAAAAAAAGGTATCTGTTGAAAAAATTATCAATGGAAATCGAAATGGACTCCAAATTAATTATGTTGGGCAATTCTTTGGAGGCAAAGGAAGAAAGTGGGAAAGGCAGACCAAGAGGTCCAAGACAAAGGAAAGGGAAATGGGGCTTCAGAAAGGTCAAACATTTTCGTGAATTATCAGGTAACAGTTCGGTTCTTGAAGATTTATATGATGGGCGACGACAATTAGGGGCTGAAGAGGAATGAGTATAAAGAGAGTTGAAACAAAAATGTTGGGGACAACAACAGGGAGTGTTATTTGAGAGGGAAATGCATGAATGGGGTATGAATTGAAGGGTTCTCGAAGGTCTTTCGTTTGATGGGGAAGGGCTTTAATTCTACTGTGGGAGCCTTAAGTACTGAGGGAACGAGCTTATTTGCAGGTTGCTCCAAAAGAAAAATCTCCTTCCATAAATTGAAGTTGGAAGTTGCTCCAGATGAGCTACTTGTTCCTGCAGATTTGCTGATAGAATGCTGGAAAAATCTTGACAAAAAATGGATTCTAATAATATAGTTTTTAAAGGATCTGCAAGTTCTAGTTTCACAGTTTCATCGGTACATAATTCAGTTCGATCAACAGTGAAGACTTCATAATCTTCTGGTGGATATAACATTTCCTCATTGATGTTGAATTCTACCTTTTCCCCATAAAATTCCATGGTCAGAGAACCTGTAGAAACATCTATACTGGTGCTTACCGTCTTGAGGAAGGGCCTTCCTAGCAGCACTGGTGCTGAAGTCTTGTTTACCTCCATATCCAGAACATAAAATTCAGCAGGAAAAATTAACGAACCAACCAGGACAAGCACATCTTCAACTAAACCTTTAGGAAATGCAGTAGATCTGTCTACTATCTGAATAACCACTCTGGTTTCCTGCAGTGGTACTAAGCCAAATAAATCATAAAGTGCAGCAAGCATGAAATTGATTGAAGATCCTAAGTCTAGCATGGCTCTGGCAATTTTTACCTCTCCTATGGGGGAAGATATTGTGAACTTACCTGGATCGGCACATGTTTTAGGTAGCTACTGCGAAAAAACAACAAAACCTTGCTCACTCATTCTGATCTTCTTTTCTCCCTTGAGTTTCTACTTCCTCTTTATGGTGCAGAGTTCCTTCAAAAATTTAGCATAGCGAGGTACAATTTTAATCAAGTTAAGCTTAGGGATGTTTACCTCACACTAAAAAGGGGCTAGTCCTATTTGTGTGTTGAAAGGCTCCTTGTCCTTGCAGCTAATGTTTTTCTCAGTTTTTTTCTCAGAAAATTTCCTTCTGCATCAGCTTCATAAGTTGCCTTTTCTTTCCCTCTTTTTGTTAAATGCAGTTGTTTCATGTTCTTCTGGTTCAGTGGATATTTTGGCCGGTTCAGGGAGGACAAGTCCACTTCTCAGAGTTATGGCCTTAGCCTTGGAGTTAATCTCAGGTTGAGAGGGCAGCTTCCCTGATTCACGAGCCTGCATTTTATTCATGGAATCTGCGAGTTGGCTCACTTGCTTCTCCAAGTTGGTAATGCTTGATCTTGCTTCCACATGAGCCTGCAGATTACCTTACTGCATGTGGATAAGCTCCTGCATCATTTCTTCCATAGAGCTTTATCTTGGTGGCATCCTGAAGTTCTATGGATTATGAATATTGCCGGTATTCCCATAGCTCAAGTTATGATGAGGTATGAAATTCCCATAGGAGTTTCTATATCCATGCCTTTGGTTCCACTCCTGAAATCCCATTGAACAAACTTTAGATCCTAAGTCCTCTTGTAGAGTGGGACATTGATAAGTGTGATGGTCTATCAACAGGCGAATATGGAAGACTATAGCACAAACTTTCTCATCCCTATGGATCAATCTCCTTACTACTGCTTCCACAACTTCAACTTTCCTAAGAAACAAACTGCCTTCAGAGTCTGATGAATTCACTTTTTTTGCTATCACCCTTTTGTTTTCATGTTTGGAACTCTCAGCTAACTCCTCCGGAATGTTGTCAGCTTCATCAGCAGTTTTGTTAAGCAAGCTCCATCCAGATGCAACATTTACCAGATGCCTATCTGTGACAGAAAGACCATTATAGAAGTAGAGAGTTAGATCTTGCACACTGAATCCATGATAAGGGTAGCTGGCTACTAAGCGGTTAAATCTATCTCTATATTCATAAAGAGACTCTTCATAAAGTTGCTCAGCATTGCTGATTTCCCTTTTTAGTTTGTTCTGCTTAGTGGCAGGAAAATACTTCTCTATGAACAATTTTTTCTGCTGCATCCATGTAGTGATGGTATTTGGATGGAGGTAGTAGAACCACTCCTTTGCATTCCCTTTTATGGAAAATGGGAAAGCTCTTAGTTTGATGACATCTTCAGTCACTACTCTAGGTTGCATACTCGTACATATGGCATGGAACTCAGAAAGATGCTTGATAGGGTCCTCTCCATTTAGTCCATTGAAGGAAGGTAACTGATGGATCAGTCCAGACTTAAGTTCAAAAGTTGTTCCTGTAGGGGGGTTTGGATATTGCACTGCTCTTTCCTGCTGATTATAGTCAATTGCTTCAGTGTTTGTTGGTCTGGATGTGCCATTTCTGGTTCAAAAGCATCCAACTCTTCTTCAGGATCAGAATTGGAGCTTGGTGCACTTCTTGCTGAGACTGGTTGTCTTTGTGCAATTACCTGTCTCTTTCTCCTGTGAAACAATCTTTCTGGCTCTTTATCAACGGGGAAATTATCGGTAGATGGCTGGTTGTGCATACGACAACCAACCACAAGAGAAGATTTAATAGAATAGTAACTTAACAGAACAGAAAAACAGAAACTAGAAGCACAAAACACAGTTGCCTTTCACTGGCGTCGACGCCAACTTGGTGGCTTGTTTTCTTCAGTGTCATGGCTGGAAAACTAGCTCAAGGTTATCCTAAATCACAATTCACAAGCTATAGGGTATCAAGTAGAGAGCACATGGTTGAATACACAGAGAAAGAAGGTGTATGCTTCACTGCTTTTCTTCTGATATGTTGTTGCAAAAACATAAGAAAAATGGGGGACGTATGTTGCAAATAAATGTTGGAACTATGACCAAGGAATTAAAGTAGAAGTCTATATGAAATGTTAAAGAAGAAACGTACTTCTGCTGACCTTTAGTCCATGAGAAATAGACTTGGAAGCAAGAGGATCATGGGTGCGCATTTAGACCGTTTTATGGTACTTAATGTGTAGTTCTCCAACCACTGCTTTTCTACCTGTAATCCTGACTCCCTAACCGGTTTATCAGTCTTCTAACTCAACTATCATAGCAATATTAAGATCATAAAAGCTCATTAAGAGTGTGAATCTAAGAGATCTAACCGAATACTCCTTCCTCTACACTTTAGTTT
>JAOWBN010060536.1:0-20873 GCA_028565015.1 Pinguicula moranensis
GTACTATACAATCTTTGTAGGATCTTGGGCCTCATTAGAAGTTTGACCATCATATACTCCATCAATACTCCTCGCAATGTGAACGTGTGGTTATGACATATGTGAATATTGGAGTTAAAGAAATCAAAAAGCTTTCAAGACATACTCTTGATTAAGTTGTCGCCAACCGAAAGATGACGTGGAAGAAACTGAGTGGAAAACTTGCCAACAAGAACATACTCACAAAGTGATAATCCAACTCAATAGGCTTGGCCCACCTGTGAGAGATGGTGTTAGAGTAGAGAAAGATGACAATTTTACTATCACTGAGCAATAAAGGTGATCGATTCAAAGGAATGCGAAGATCTTAAAGAAGGTGGGTAAGCCATAAGACCTTAGCCACAGCGGAAGCGAGAGCGGTACTCAAACCCACAACAAGAGTGAGCGACAATAGGTTATTTCTTCGCACTCCAAGAAACCAGGTTATTGCCAAAAAAAGATAGCGTAACAAGAAATCGATTATTGAGTATCCGGTCAACCAACCCAATCTGCATCAAAATAAACCATAAGATAATGAGAAGTAGACCGACGGAAGCGTATACCAAGGGTAATTGTACCCTTAACGTACCGAAGAAACCGTTTCACAGTAAGGAAATGATCATCGATGGGCACATGCATAAATTAACTAACTTTACTAAACACATAGGAGATATCAGGGTGAGTGGTCATGAGAAACTAAAGAGCCCAAACAAGAGAGCAATAAAGTGTAGGATCAGTGAATGGAGCACCCGAAGCAGAGAGATATTGTGAAACAACTATCGTAGTCGAAATGGGCTTGCAATTTAGAAGAGCACGGGCAAGACCATCACAAGCATACTTTAACTGATTTAAGAAAAGAACATCATCCGTGGGAGTGGCCTCCAAACCAAGAAAGTAGGTAAGAGAACCCAAATCCTAGGTAGCAAAATCAGAATGAAAGCAACCGATAAAGCACTCCACAAGAGGTAAATCACTACCAATGATGACGTATTTTAACTTTTGCTGCGTTGATTCACCCGATTGTTGTTCTCCCTGGTCATCCGAGGAAACCCCAATTGTCATAATGGCGGTCCATACTGATTGGTTCAAATGGCGGTGACCCCCGACTTTCCAATTTTGCGCAAACACATTTGCCCTAGGGTGCTTCAATTGTTTTGTCTATTTTTTCATTTACCCACTTCGATGAATTGTGGTTGCCAAAACTATTGCTTGTACTCATTCTTCATCTTAAGATATGACCCTCTATCCAATCTGCCACACGTAGGATTATACTTGAGCGGATGAAATTGTCTTGCATAATTCTTTCACCCAATGCAAACATGACTTCTCTATCGATATATTCAAATTGTCTTATGTCTCTTTTGTATGAATTTGTCCAATGTAGTTCTTTCATTTGATGCAAACATGATTTTTTTATTGATATACCTAAGGTGTGTTCTATTCTTGTTGATTTGTGTGCCTCTATTGTTTTTTATCGATACATCCTTATTATATAAATGGCTCCAATCGGGATTTCTATTTGTAGATTTTGGGAATTGCACTTGGGTTTTGTATCTAAACCATGAGTGATTGCTTTAGTTCCTCATCAGTTAAGATTGATAAACGGAAGAGTTTTTTTGAGCTTTGAACAATTGTTCTTGTTATTTCTATTGATCAGTTTACATGTTCTTATAGAGGTTTAGAGGTCTAATCTATGGAGATCATGATAATGGAAGATTACCTTGAATTAAGGGAAGAATCAACTAACTCTGACTCTTTCCTTTCAAAAAGATACAGTAGATCTTTCCATTTTTCTCCATTATCTAACACTCCCCGTCAAGTTGAATTTGAGGATATTCAATTCCTAACTTGCATAGTACACTAGCGAATGCACGATTGGATACTGCCTTGGTTGGGATGTCTAGTAGCTAATGATCCTATGGTCAACCAAACAGGAGGCTAACAACTCTGTCTTCAAGCTTTTCTTTAATAAAATGTCTGCCCACCTCAATATGCTTCTTTCTGTCAAGCTGGATTGGATTTTCAAAAATACTGATGGCTACCCGGTTGTCACATTTCAGCTGGTACATACCTGGTCCGGGATAGCCAATTTCGTCCAATAATATTCGAAACCATAAGATTTTGGTCAGACCATGGGCTACTCCTCGAAACTTTGCTTCAACACTGGATAATGGCACGACTTTTTGTTCCTTACTTTTTCAAGTGACAAGGCTCCCTCCTACCATCATAAGATATCCAGGTGTTGTCCTCCTGTCGTCTAGATTACCTGCCCAGTCTGCATCTGTATATCCACGAATATTAAGGTATCCAATCTTCCTGAAAGTGATCCCTCTCCCAGCTGATCCTTTAAGGTAGCGTACAATCCTAAAGACAGCTTACATATGCTCTTCTTTGGGCTTGTGCATGAATTGATTGATTACTCCTACAGCATAGGCTATGTTAGGTCGGGTATGTGCTAAATATATCAACTTACCGATTAGATGCTGATATCTCCTTTGATTAGTCAGTGCTGCTCCTTCTACAATCTGTAACTTTTGATTCATAATAGCAGGTATATCAGTTGGCTTGCAGTCCATGAGTTCAATTTCTGCTAGAAGGTCAAGGTCATACTTTCTCTGTGAAATAAAGATCCCTTATTTTGATCTCAAGACCTTTATCCCCAATAAGTACTTTAGTTCTCCTAGATCCTTCATCTTAAACTCGCTGAACAAATTCATTCATAGCTCTTCAATCCCGACTGCATCACTACCAGTAATCACCATGTCATTAACATAAATAATAAGACAGGTTTACTGGTTCTCCTTTAATTTTCAGGAATAGAGTGTGATGAAAATTGTTTTGCTTGTATCCATCCTTCTTCATAGCCACAGTGAACCATCCAAAACATGCCCTGTTGGGCTGTTTTAGGACATATAAAGCTTTTTTAACATGCACACCTCGTTTGCCCTGAGTCAAATGAGAATCCTGGTGGCGCATCCATATACACTTCTTCCTTCAGATCACCGTGAAGAAATGCATTTTTTACATCAAATTAATACAGTAGCTAATCTAGATTCACTGTCACAGATAACAACACCTGAATAGTGTCAATTTTTGCTACAAGAGAGAAGGTTTCTGTGTAATCGATCCCGTATATTTGCGTGTACCCTTTTGCAACCAGGCGAGCCTTACATTGTTCAATTGTTCCATCTGCCCTATGCTTCACAGTGAACACCCATCTGTAGCCAATCACATGTTTCCCGGTTAGTAACTCACACCTGTTCAACATACCTTTGTTTGCTAGGGCATTCATCTAAGCTTCTATTATCTGTCTCCACTCATCACTCTATTGGGTTTCCTGCACTATTCTTGTTACTTTTTCAAAGTAAAGTGCCATCGTAAATGCTTGAGCCTGTTGGGACCTGCTCCCCCTAACCAGGTTGGTCACGGGGCACTTCGAAGCTCATGACTCATACTTGGGCACATACCTCTACGGTGGTATGCCCCAAGTGCTCCGCGGTGGCAAGACATATCATGCCAGAGGCTCAGTTACTTCTGTTTCCATATCCATCTGCCCCTGTAGAGGTAGGCAAACGAGCGGGCCGGGCTTTCCCAACATGTCTATTTTCTATAAACAAGCGGGCCCGCCCATTTAGTGAATGGACCCACTGTTTTTTTAAATTTATATTATATTTTTCATTATTTTTATAACTGTTTGTTTGAAAAGAGAATGAATTGTTGTAGAGGGGATTCAAACCTTTACATTAACAAAACCACCTAACACTTTCCGTGATAAATATTACTTTTTACTATTTGTGATATAAAAATGGACGAGCGAGCCAAACCCATGGGCTCAATGACCGCCATGCACAAAAAACCTGTCGTCACCTGTTTGAAATGGGAGAGCCTAGCCCGTTTACCCATTTCTCATGGGAATGCCGGGCCGGTCCCTTTTGCCTACCTCTAGTCCCCTGTTATAGTCAACTGTAACATATGGGTTATTATAATCAAGCTCCAGATGAGGAGAACTTACCTCCGAGATACTTGACAAGTGTGGAGACGAACGAATTAGGCTAGGTGGCACATGGTCTGCGGTGGTGGTTGTGCTACATCACCAGGGGGAGCCTAGTTGTTCTTTTGACCAGGTCTCATGGGATAGCTTGTGACAAATTAGTTAGTGGCACATCAAGTAGCCAACTCAACGGATCACTTGAAAAAGATTGGCTTTTCCCCTGACCGGTGGGTTGAATACTGTAATAATACTCAGTTTTGAGAAAATCACAGTTCATGGTTGTAACAATATACCTGAAAGGTGGATGAAAACACCAATAGCCATTTGTTTTACCCCATACCTGACAAAAACAGACTTAACCGCACATGGTTCAAATTTCATTCGCTCAACCATAGGAATAGAACAAAAACTGAGCAGCCAAAGAACCGAGGTTCTTGGAAAAGTGGCGGAGGCACATGAGGGTGGTTTGCCAACATCTTTATAGGAGTCTTAAGGTGGAGGATTTTTGTAGGGAGGAGGTTGATGAGATAGGTGGCAGTGGCAACCGCCTCGGGACCAAAAGATGTGGGCACATGAGACTCAAGCATAAATGCCCTAGTGATCTCAAGTATGATTCTATTCTTTCATTCTACAACCCCATTTTGTTGTGGAGTGTGGGCACAAGTGGTTTGATGTACTAGACCCTTATCCTGAAAGAAGGTGTTGTTTGGTTGACATCTCTCCCATTGTCAGATCGGACAACCTGAATGAATTTCTAAAACTGGGCGTGTACCATGTTATAGAAAGTCTTGCGAGTAAAGTCATCAATGAATAGTAAGTCATGAAACTAAATAAACCCGAGTTCTGCGAGTAAAGTCATCAATAAATAGCAAAAATACCAAAATCCCATAGAACTAGAATTAGGGGCAGACTCCCACACGTCCGAATGAAATAAAGCATAGGTAGATGAAGTACGACTATGAGACACCGGGTACGACTGTCTATGACGTTTTGCGAGAATACAAGCATCACACAAAAAATGACTCAAATGCTTAAAAGAATTGGAGAAATAGAATTTTTAGATAGCCTGTTGATGGATGGCCTACGCGACGATGCCACGCCCAATGATCGTCCCCATATGAATATCCTGTGAGAGGCAGGAAGTGGGAGACATCAAAACTGTACAATTAAGCTCATTTGTAACATGACTAATTGGCATAAACTTGCAGGATAATGAAGGAACATATAAACAGTTTGATAATTTCCGTGTGGAAGAGAGCTCAATCGATCTTGAACCATGAACTTGTGCAAATCCCCAACTCGCTGTCTGAACACAGGTTTTCTTAGGAACATAATAAACCTGTATATCAGACGGGTCATTTGTCATAGTGTCAATGACTCCACAGTCGAACTGCCAACAGGCCAGGTGGCACGCCCTCGTTTTCTCGAGCTATACAGGTGAAAAGTGTGTCATCAAAACATCCAGGTACAAAGTATTTTGGATTAGTGATGCTTGGAGTAAATTTGGAATTCGTGAGGTTGGAGGGCATTTTCGAAGCTTTTGGGAAACACAGGGGTTGGACTATAATCTCTATATTTTTTGGGGCTGTTTTGGCGAGGCCAAAAACATTTTGGGTTCAAGTTGTGGTATACAGGTTTGCTGGGGTGTAACAACTGTTTTAGCTTTCTGTGGGGAATGTATATCGAATTTCGCCATGTTTTGGGCCTGTATCAAAACTGACCAAGAATTTGGGGGCGTACCTGCGAAATCATTAGATACACAGGGATGTAACAATAAATTAGGAGAAGGGGGGATTCGAGGGCAAGGGTTGCCTCTCAATACCAGTACCTCTCGACTCTGAAATTATCGTCCATATCTCTTTGTCAACCTGTGTAGCTTTGGTTGCGTAAGCCCCAAATCCAGTCACTTTGGGGGTTCTGTTGTGTTCGTGGTTGGTGGTGGTTGCAGATCTGCTCACCGTGGCGACAATAGAGCCGCCTATCATCCCGCGCTTTTCGATATTGGACCACCATTCTAGGTAACTGATTCTCTTGATGCACCTCTTGAGTGCGTATCCTCCTTTTTTACAATTGGAGCACCAAAGCTTCGATTTGTCGATGTCCTTATTATGGGATGATGATTTGGTAGAATATTTCACCAAATTCTGACCGTGAGTGGGCGATAAAGCCACTCTCTACTCCGTGTGATGTGGAGTCGCCACTGCCTTTTGCTGGGTTGAGAATGTGCAAAAGTGTTGCCTCTCGACGAACGACGAAGTAGGCGATGTCAACTAAGGGAAGCGGGTCCTCCTTCAGGAGATCTTGTTTTACAACATCAAAGTCTTAGTTCATGGCGGCAAGAAACTGAAAGAAACGAGTTTCTTGTCGGAGACGATGAAAAGTGGCAAGGTTCGTTGGACACTTCATGGGATTGGGCTATCTACTGTCGATTTCTCTCCATATCTTTTGGAAAGCGTTGTGCAGTTGCTCTAGTGTCCCCTTGTTTTGGTGTTGTCGGTTTGCTTGCTCAGTCAAATCAAAGATTTGTAGTGAATCAATGCCACCACTATACGCCGTTGCCAGGCCCTGCCATAAATCTTGGCTTATGGGTATTCGGAAAAATTATCGACTAACTTCGGTTCAATCGCCTAATTTATCCAATAAAACACATTAAGGTCTGTTTGTTCCCATTGTGAATAAGTTGGATCATAAATTACTGGATATGAAGGAACTATGGTGAGATGATGCAACTTCCCATGGCTTTAAATAGCAACCCGCATTATCCTTGACCATAGGGGATAATTCTGGTCATTCAACTTCACGGTGATGACTACATTGTGGAGATTTGGACTGACCAATCTTTCGACTTGTGACTCGTTTTGGACGAAGTTGCCAGAGATAATGTAAGGGGTTCTTAAGGTGGTTCTTCTGTCATTTGACGGTGAATTACCATCTACAAGGGGTAGATGATGAGCTAAATACACGATCCGAGGATCGTAACGTGATCTGATACCATGATAAACAGAAGAGTTTTGTTTGAGCTTTGAACAATTGTTCTTGTTATTTCCATATATCAGTTTACACATTCTTATAGAAATTTAGAGGCCTAATCTTTGGAGATCGTGATAAGGGAAGAACATCACGAATCAAGGGACGAATTAACTAACTTTGACTCTTTCCTTTTACAGAGATAGGGTAGATCTTCCCCCCTTTTTTATCACTTATCTAACATTATTGCAACTGGTCTTCAAGACCTGAGAGTAATGTATTACATTCTATCAAAGAGCTTAGGTTATCTCAATAGCATGAGCGTCTGCTTAAATCTCCCCCTATTATTTAACCTTGTTTTGTACCCAACTGACCAATGGTTTGTGCCTTCAGTTTGATCCCTTATCTTGGAGATAGGAGTTGAATTTTTCTTAAGATGAGACCGTGCCAAATCACCCCAAATTTGTTTTCCACATTGTAAGGTTTCTTGTTGCTATGAAGAGATTCTGCATGAGGTCAGGTTTTGGCCTATTCGTCTTCCTATTTCATATGCTAGTTAACAAGAAATCTTCCTATGGCCAACTTTTTTATACTATTCCTTTAGCACGTCGCAAGCTCATTGATCCTATTTTTTCCTTCCATGAGATATGGAAACCCTTCTATTTCTTTATTTTCCCACCGTCAAAGCTTGAGGTTCACTTATATATTTTCCACTTGGCCATGAGTATCTTATCTTGGCCTTGAGTATCTCCACTCAAAGTAATATTTTCCCGAAGGTTTTGTTTCATCACTTCTATCTAAGTGCAAGTTTCCATCATCCATCTTTGTGAATGAAGCAGCGTTGGTGCTAGTGGATGCTTCTCCAACTCTGATGTCTTCTGTCAAGAATATAAGTAACAATATTGGTCTATACGAGATTTTTAGTACATACCTGCGTTCTGATTTGAATGATCTTTGTTGATCATTGTAGATCATACACCAAACTGATTGTGGAGCAATTGAATAATTTTGTTTGCATAGCCTGCACTAAGTTGGGGTTTTCTACATCTAAGGCTCCATATTATTTGGGTTTTGAAACCAGATATCGTAATGTTTCCAAAAATTATACCAACAATCACTCTATTGAGTGGGTTGCTTCCTTTCAGATGAGGGACTACTCTCCTGATCGTCTGCCTCCCACCTACAAGAAAAGAGGCATTCTTGAGAAAGCCCATGCATGGGATGAGGTTGCTTCTGATGAAGATATTTCTCTACACCCGGTTGAAAAATCATTAGGTCATCCAATCCTTAATTCAAAGAAGAAAGAGATTGATTGCGGCCAGTGTTGCAATTCAAGAGTGGAAAGGGCATTCATTACCAAAAGGTAAATTGGGTGGTCTGTCGCTTGTTTTGGAAGAGAGATTCTCCAATGGTCGAGGTTGGTGTTAGCGATAAGTAAGGAAACTATTCTAGATAAGGAAGAAAGGAGGGAAGATATACTATTGAAAGCAATGACAAGAACTTTTGTTCAAAACAAATCTTTCCGTTTATCATGGTATTACAGCCAGGTTCAGACAGATCTAACCTTTAACTCATCATCTACCAAGATTAAGGTGTTCGTCTGCCTCAGCCATGGTCGACGACGAATCCACCAAGACCCATTCAGAGAGATCTCTGGCAACATCGGCCACTCAGGGTCAAACATCAGAAGATCTCTCCACACAGCTTACCAAATTGATCAAACAAATGCAGCCTACGAAGAATAATTCGAGTGTAGCTATCACCGTACGACTAAATTATCATAACTACATGTTATGGCCACGATTAATGAAAGTGGCAATCGGCAGCCGCGGAAAACTGAACCATCTCACAGATGTTCCAAAATCTTCGGCCACAAATGATCCAGAATTTGCTCGGTGGGAACAACCATCTCACGGATGTTCCGAAACCCTCGGTCACAAACGATCCAAAATTTGCTCTGTGGGAACAAAATGGCCTCAATGTGTCCTCATGGCTTTTCCATACCATTGAACCTAACCTAGTTGAAAAATTTTCCAAATACCCGTCAACCAAAGACCTTTGAGATGGTCTAGCGGCAATGTATAGTGGCAACAACGACTCGCTGCAAATTGTTTATGTAACCATGAAGGCCAATCGACAAAATCAGGGACAGGGAACCCTAGAACAAGTTTACAGCTCTCTCTCTCTAGTGAAACTAGAGAGAAATTGACAAATGTCAACCCAACCCTATGGAGTGCAAGGTGGATATTGATATTTTTCATCATCTCCGGCAAGAAACCTGTTTATTTCGGTTTCTGGCCGGAATCAATGAGATTTTTTATGTTGTAAAAAGGGATTTCCTCAAATAGGATCCCCTTCATACAGTCGAGGTAGCGTATTTTGCCGTTCATCGGGAGGTAGCTCGCCTCAACATACTAAATCCGTCCAAGAGCAGCTAGTACTCAAGTCCAGACGTCGGAAGCAACTTGGCTGCAAAATCCCGGTTAGATTTTGGAAAATTGCCCAACAAATCATCATCCCGAGCTGGCAACGTGGATAAACCAAAGTTGTGGTGTACATATTGCAAACGGGGAGTCCATATGCTTAAGGGGTATTTCAAATGCATAGGGTACCCAAAGTGGTGGCCTGATGTGAAGAAAAGAGGAACAACAAGAGGTGCATGCACCATGACCGTGAATAGCAAAACTTTGGCTACTTGCGATCACGCAACAACTGCAACCGTGGTCACAACTGTACTGAGTTTGGAGCAGTCACGAGCAGAGCTGCGCAAGAATTGGAGACAGAGTCAACTGATCGAGGTAATGGGTTTGAAGGCGAACCCTTGCCCTTAAATCCTAGGTTTTCTCCTGAATTGTTGTTACGTCCCCTTAGTTTTTTAAATATTGTAGATACGCCACCGGTCTTTTTTGAGTTACAAATATTTCCCTCTGACAAACCAAAATCCGAAATACACCCCCCAAAAAATCAAAACCCAAAATACATACCCAAACAAAATCAAAAAGCCCAAATCTTGCCCTAAAATACTCCAAAACCTGATATTTTTTCCGAATCACGAGAATCCCCTCACTACTCTCCAAAATTACCAACAAACCTGATTTCTTCCAACAATTACAAAACATTCCCCCAAAATCCCAAAACCCGACCTCTATCCCAAACGTCACTAAACCTAAATATTTTCTACCAGGGTGCTTTGATGCGGAGGAATCATTGTCTGCATTGTTCGGGAAACTGGAGGCAAGGAATCTAGCTCGTGGCTATTTGATTGTAGGGCCAACGATACCATGACCAATGACGCATATGATATACGTGTCTTGAATGTTCCACACAAGTCTTGTGTCCAAATAGCAAATGGAGAATTTGCCCCTCTTAAGGGCGCAGGCTTGATAGATTTATCTCCATTGCTAAAATTACTGAATTGTTTATATGTTCCTTCACTATCCTGCAAGCTTTTATCCATCAATCATGTTACGAAAGAACTTAACTGCACAACTTTGATGTGTCCTGCTTTTTGTCTATTACAACATATTCAGATAGGGATGACCATTGGGCGTGGCAATGAATGCAGGAGAAACTATATTATGTCGATGAGGTGGCTGGCAAGGGAATTGTAGTGCTGGTTCATGAGACAGTAGGTCAAAAGGTTTGGCTATTACATTGCTGCCTTCAATGGGTTATCTTAAAATATTATTTCCCCAGTATTTGAAGCACTTGCATCATTTTTCATGTGATACTCGTGTTCTTGCGAAGAGTTACAAATAGTCATACCATATATCTCACAGTCGTACTTTGTCCCCTTTTGCTTTGGTACATTCTAATGTGTGGGGTCTTGCCCCAAACTCAAGCCCGACTGTTTGTTGATGACTATACTCGCATGACCTGGGTTTAATTTCTGAATCATAAGTCTGAAGTACCTACAAAATTTATTGCCTTTTATACCGTGGTACAAACTCAATTTCAGAAATTGATCCAAGTTCTTTGATCTGATAATGGGTGGGAGTATGTCACTCACACTATGCAAAACATTTTTTTGAGATCGAGGATTAATACATCGAACTACGTGTGCCCATACATCCCAACAGAATAGGTTTGCCGAGTGAAAAATAGATTAATTATTGCGATCACTAGGGCACTTATGCTTGAGTCTCACATACCAAAGTCGTTTTTTTTTTCAAACGTCGTTGTGACAACTCTTATCTTATTAATCGTCTCGATACCAAGGTCTTTGAGCTAAAATAAAACTATCCAGGTGTTAGCCGAACAATCCCCTAAGCCGAATTCCTTTCAACTACATACTCAGGTCTTCGGTTGTTCAGTCTTTGTTCATATTCCCAAGGCTGAACGAACTACATTCAAACCTTGTGTTGTTAAATGTGTGTTTGTCGAGTATGGGGTTCACAAAAGGGCTATCGATGCTTCCACCCTCCAACCCGATCCATGAATTGTGACTTTCTCGAGATCGAGTATTACTATAGTACCCAACTCACCAGTCAGGGGGAGAATCATTATACTCATGACCCGTTGAATTGGTGGCTAACTTCACTAACCCTGTCACAAGCTGCCCTTCGTTTGCTAGTCGAAGGAACCAATGGATCACCCTCTAGGTTTTCCCCTAAGCCACCCCCTATTAACATAACACAGTCACCTACTAACAGCACATCGCCAAGCCTAATGTTGTCTCACTCGCCTGATATCCTTGAGATACGTTCTTCTGTTCCAGAGATTGAATCTGAAAATATCTCTGCTACAGTTAACCGTGACAGGGAAACAAGAGTAGACGAGAAAGTAACACAATATGTTCTACTACCTAGGAGCACTAGGGGCATACTACCAAAACAGTATGAGCTGGAGTATGAACCACGAGCATCAAAATATCTCGTGACCAACCTAGTTAGGGGGAGCAGGACAAGGCAGGCGCATGCTTTTACTGTAGTACTCTTCTCTTAGAAACTACAACGGACAGTATAGGAAGCTCAGCAAAATGAAAAGTGGTGTCAGGCGATGGACGCTGTGATGAGTGTGTTGGCAAAAATGAAACATGGGACTGATGTGATCTATATACGGGAAACGTGTGGTATGTTGCAGGTTATACCAGTAAAACACAGGGCAGATGGAACGATTGAACGACACAAAGCTCGATTGGTGACAAAAGAGTACTCACGGACATATGGAATCGACTACTCTAAGACTATTTGAGTGTTATTCTCCATGGAAGTTAACTTAGATTGGCCACTTTACCAGTTTGATGTCAAGAATGTGTTACTACATGGAAACCTAAAGGAAGAAGTATATATTGAGGCACCACCTGGTTTCTTTGATGACTTTAGACCAAGTGAAGTGTGCACATTAAGAAAGGCATTGTATGGACTCAAACAGTTGCCCATGGTATGGTTTGAATGGTTCACTATGCTTATGAAAAGATATGGGTACAGGCAGAGTAATTCAGACCACACGTTGTTCTTGAAAAGAAAACGAGAGTTAGTCACTTGCCTAATTATTTATGTCGACAATATGGTTATTACTAGGAACGATACAACTGAGATTGCAGACTTACAAAAAAACCTATTCAATGAGTTCAAGATGAAGGATCTTGGAGAGTTAAGATACTTCGTAGAGATAGAGGTTCTAGGATCACAACAAGGAATCTTTATATCAAAAAGAAAATATGTCTTGGATCTTCTAGTGGAAACTTGACTCATGGATTGAAAGTCAGCTGATACACCTGCTGTATTGAATCAAAAGCTGCAAATAATAGAGAGAGGTGTTTCAGTTGATCAAAGGAGATATCAAAACCTAGTAGGCAAGCTCATCTACTTGGCTCATACTCGCCCTGATATCGTCTATATTATAGGAGTTATCAGACAGTTCATCCATAGACCTAGGAAGAACATATGGAAATTGCCTTGAGAATCATACGTTACATGAAGGGGTCATCAGGGAGAGAAATCACTTTCAAGAACATATGGAAATTGCCTTGACAATCATACGTTACAATCTAGTAAATGGAAGTCTGACAGCATCTACCCAGAAAGTGAGTTGCAGTCTAACATGCAACCTCATGCTTCTAGCACACTCATTAATGGTCCTGTTCATACGCTCAGCAACTCCATTTTGTTGTGGTGTCCCAGTAAAGGTCTTCTCTATTTTGATACCAAGAGATACACAATACTCCTTGAACCCATTTTCAACATACTCACCACCATCGTCACACCTCAAACACTTCAATTTCAAGCATGTCTTTGTCTCAACCATGACTTTCAAAATTTTGAATGCATTAAATACATCATATTTACGTTTCAAAAAATAAAATCATACCTTCTTACTATGGTCATCAATGAACGTGACATAGTAATAAGAACCCCCAAAAGATGCGACTGGGGAAGGACCCCATACATCTGTATGCACAAGATCCAGTCTTCCTATGAGCATTCTACCACTTTTCAAAAAGCTGACCTTGTTTTATTTTCCCATAACACAATTCTCATATATACTGAGATCAACTGACTTTAGTTTTGGTAGCTTGCCTCTCGACAAAAGTTCTTTCATACCTTTCTAAATCAAATGGTCAATCCTACAATGCTACAAATCTATTGTGCTCTCTGCAATAGTAGTAGCAATCAAATCAGAAATCCAATACAGTGTACCAGTTTTCTTACCCTGAGCTAGTATCAATGCCACTTTTGTGATCTTCCAGGTGCTATCTGAGAAAACCACTAAATGACCACATTCATCAAGTTGCCCAATAGAAATGAGGTTTTACTTCAACTCAGGAATGTGCCTTACCTTTTTCAAGGTCTATTTGTTCTTGCCACTGAGTGCAATATCAACGTCTCCCATCCCCACTACGTTCAAAGCCTCTCCATCAACCAAATACACTTTTCCAAAATTACATGCAACAAAGTTCTGCATTAGCTCCAGTGGGAAGTTGTATGGAAGAAAGCCCCTAAATCCAGTATCCAATCATCAACTGGACTATGAAGTGCAAGCAACAGTGCATCCTGTATTTCATCAATTACCACATTAGCACTATCATTCTCGATCTTCTTAGGGTTTCTGCAGTTCTTCTTTATATGGCCATCTTTGCCACAGTTCTAGCAAGTTGCTTACTGACCAGGTCTTAACTAGTTCTTGTCCCTGTACTTTGATTTTGATTTTTCCCCTGTTTGAGTTCTTGTCTCGTGATTTTAGAGTTGAAGTCAAACCCAAGGTTTCCCCTGAATCTCTCTTGCGTACCTCCTCAGTCAAAATCAAATCACGAATATTATTGTTTTTAAATTTGGATTTACCAGTAGAATTATTAACAGCCATTCTCAGGCCTTCCCAACTATTTTGCAGTGAAACCAATAGTATAAGTGCACATATCTCGTCATCAATTTCAATTTCAACACACAATAATTGATTTTTTATAGTATTAAAATCATTCAGATGTTTTGCAGCAGATGTACCATCTACTAACTTCAAATTGAATAAGTTTTTCATTAATTGTACCTTGTTATTTGCTAATGGCTTTTCATACATACCTAACAAAGTCGCAATGAGATTTGCAGTCGTCTTCTCCTTGATGACATTATGTGCAACAAATCTCAATAAGGTTAATCAAATAACCCTCAAAACCTGTCAATACAACAAGTTCCAATCATCCTCATCCATCGTTTTTGGTCGCTTACCCAATAGATAAACATAGAGTTTCTTCCCATAGAGGCACTCCTCTATATGCATCCTCCAATATCTAAAATTTGTGCAATCAAACTTCTAGATTCTTAATAGCTTCACTTCATCTCCAACCATTATTTTTCCCCGTGAGAGTTCTTCAAACCGAAACGATGTGAGTTGATCTCCCAAGCCACACCAATAATAGGGCGTCTCACAATTGTTGATTACAAGTCAAATAGCAATTAATTTCCGCGACAAGTTGATTGGGAAAATAGTTGCAAATACAATGCCACTGCAATAGAAGACCAAATTTGTTTCAATTTCCACCAGCAATCGATTTCCACCGACAATCAATTTCCACCGAAAATCAATCTGTCATAACCAATTTTAGCCGACATACCAATTTTTGCCGTAGTTTTGATTGGTTGCCGCAATTCCCAAGCACACATCGAGATAGAGGACCAACAATTGGTGCAGCACACCTTGTTGCCAAGAAATTTCCATTATGCCGCAATAATTGAACGAGGTGGACTCAAGAAATAGTTTGCCATAATTCCCGAGCACACGCTGAAAATGATAAGTTAAATTTTTCGCTACAAACTGCGACAAAGTTCCCATAATTCTCCTTGGCCACCGCAATTCTACTTGTAATAACTACGAAACTATCTGATACCAGTTGTTAGGGAATAGAAAACACAAGAAGAAAATATGACACAGAATTTACATGATTCGACAATGTGCTTAAATCCAAAGGGTTGCAGGTTTGGGATAACAGTTATAATGAGCAACTCTCTCTTGTGCAACACACTTATCACAAGGAGGAGATTCTATTTATATTTATATTAAAGCTCAAGCCCAATACAAATAATAAATATCCCAACTAGTTAAATTCAACTAGTCCTCAACTCCAACAGAGAACTATCAGGAAGAAAACCTCAAGATGTGTCACTTAAAGGTTGAGGGGATACAAATGTTTTCCTAGTGCTTTATATAGGTGACATATTGCTCATTGGAAATGATGTACTAATGCATCAATCTGTGAGAGGTAGCCTATACTGTGGGAATTAGGATATATAGAGATAGATCCAGAAAGTTACTTGATCTATCACAATTAACGAACATAGACAGAGTGCTAAAACGGTTTAGCATGGATCAGTCGAAGAAAGGGTTTCTTTGTATGGGGCATGGAATACATCTTTCTAATAAGATGGCACCAAAGACTTATCAGGATAAGATCTGTATGCAAAAGATACCATATGCATCGGCTTTTGAATCTATCATCTATGCTATGTTATGTACGAGACTCGATGTCTCATATGCTCTAAGTGTTATGAGCAGGTTTCAAATCATTGAACATTATATATCCTTTTGAATGTTTGGGGTATCGAATAAACATACTCTTGGTTACTCTTAGACCAAGTTTTCCATGTTGATGGATTGGGTTGTGCACACGGCCCGCCGAACCCCATAGTCGCATATGGTCTAAGATTGGCTTTACTTCATTTCGTAACTCATATGGAGTGGTGGGCACACTCTTGCTTGGTACTCTATTAAGAATGTATGTTATCGTGAACAACGCATTTCCCCAAAAATTAATAGATAGATTGGCTTGCGCCATCATATAACTAACCATATCAAACAGGGTACGATTCCTACGTTCCGCAACACCATTTTATTGCGTGGTATAAGGAATGGTAAGTTGCGCTACTGTGTCCTTTCAATACCCTTTTAAACAGATAAGAATGGTATTCGCGATCGTTGTCGGTTCAAAAAATCTTAAAGTTTTTGATCCAATTGGTTCTCTACTTCTGCTAGTGTTTGAATGCATCAAGTGCTTCGTGGTGATGAGACAACAGATACACGTGTCCAAAACGAGAGTAGTCATCTATGAAAGTGATGGAATAAGAAGCACCATGGCGTTATCTCACGCTCATGAGTCCACAAATGTCATAATGGACTAAATCTAAGGGATTTGAGACTTGAGAAGCCTTACCGAAAAGCTTCTTTCTAGCTAAGCAAGATTCACACACACGCAACTTAGCCTTAGTGAGTTGGTTCAATAGACCGCACTTAGCAAGCCTATTTAGCCTATTTTGGCCAATGTGGCCAAGTCTAGCGTGTCATTTAATAGATTCAGAAGTTGGTATTGGAAGTTAAAGTAATGGATGAATTAACAGAATTATTATAAATATCATCCAAATCAAAAACACAAAAATCATGTTCATATGAGTCGTGATCAAACAAATCGTCACTGAATTGAATTTTCAATCCTCTAGAACGGAAATTAAATGCAAAACCCCAATTGTAACAAAGAAAGCAACATAAAATTAAACAATAGCAGACTCCCGGCACATGGATTTTATCGTGTAATAATAGTGTGTTTTCACTACGAAACTGGAGTTTGTAGGTGCAAATACCGATGACATCCTCTTCACTGTCACTCTCCCTGGTTATGCTTTGTGTTCTGGCGCCACAACGATGAAACTCGACAAATCCAACACGGTCATTCACTACGTGCTGGAATGCTTCTTTTTTCGGCTTGGAACAGTCCCGAGAGAAGTGACCTTTCTTTTCGCAGTTAAAGCACTTCATGCATGCCATATTCTTCAGGTCTTTTGCCTTAAATTGTTTAGCTACTTTTTCTTTGTGGTGGGTTTCTGAGGTTTCTTCGCCAACTTGTCAGACTTCTTGTTCCTCTTAGGGTTTCCCCATGAGTAAAAGAAACCTTCACTGGGGGGTGAGGAAAATCTCGGCAGGCTTTCATCCTCAAAATCATCGAGATTCTTGGCTATATGTCTTAATGATCATGTCATAAGACATCAGAGTTGAAGAAGGAGGCCATCGTCTATCTTCCATGTCATCAAGTAGTGAACGTATCTCATTGGTGACCTCTCTAACCTTAGAAATTTTGATCCTGCCAGCATTGAGTTTGCGCAGTAGGTGACTCATAATGCATAGGCTAGTTTTGAATCTTAGAACGTATGTCTCGTCTAGGAGATACTGAATCTTCCTAGACCAAATGTTATAGTTCAACCCAGTGAACTTATCATTGGAAGAGAGCTCGTTTATCATAGTAGGTGGTGTCATTTCTGCAAGTATATTTATGAAGGACATTAGGCACAATTTTAAAATTATATTTACTGTGAATAATTTTGGATTATTTTATACGTTCGAAAATTTCGCTATGCTCATAATCATCACGTCATTAATAATCAAAAAATTCTAGAAAAATCTAACTTTAACGTATTGAAACAAATTCAAGCAAAAAATACATAGTAACACAACCAAACAGATTGGAACATGTAATTGTTAATTATAACAATTCGGTGGTTTTGATGTAGATCATTTTTTGTTTAATTTTAATTTATTCTACCCAAAATAATTGGCACAAATAAATTGTTAATATATACCAATTTAATTTTCTTTAAACACAAAATTAAATGAAATTTTTTGAAATTATCAAAAGAATTGGTTCAGATGGGATTCTTAACCGATTCGGCAAGCACCCAGGTAGCTGGTCGGGACTCAAGGTCAATATCGGGGACCAGCCTCCTAGGCAGTTTTGTCATTCCTCGTGAAGAGCCCAGATTTCTTATGGGGTTACAAAGGTCCCTCTTGAAAACCATATCCTATACAGCCCCTCCCGACCCCGATTAATGCGGATTTCTTTTGAAATTCAAAATAATTATGGTAATATGATTTTGATTACCATAATTTAATCATTAACACATAGTTGATAATTATTTGTTCATTAATTTTATTAGTTTAAAACATATTTTCTAATCAAATTAATTCCTAATTCACATAAGCATACTTGGAATTAAAATTGCACTTAGCATATTATTTCTAATCATGCATACTAAAAATTAAATTGCACTAAGAAAATTAAATTAATTCTTAATTATGTATACTTAGAATTAAAATTTTTAAATGTATTTAGCAAATAAAAGAAAATACATTACTAATCATGCATACTAGATAAATCATTTAACATATAAATGAAATTGGGCTTCTCAATTAATTTTCAACAAAAAAGAAAAGCAGCCCAATTATTCAGGATTTAATTTTGGCCTAAGAAAAAAAAACTCTACGTGTTGGGCCAGAACAGACAAAAAATACCTTTTTTTTTTAAAATTGGTCCCGGATTTTATAAAATCCAAGCGGCCCACATATAAAAGAAAATGAACACTAGATGAAGTCGTCCATTTTTACCTCTTAGATCGTGCAATTTGTGTGATCTTCGCCGCTCGATCCGAGCTTTCTGCCTTCGTCACCTTGATTTTTGCTTGGTTTCTGCATCGTTCCCACGAAGCGAACAGAATTTGTCCCTATTTGCCCGTACGTGTCGTAGTTTTGTCACCGTGAAGGCTTATCCCCAAATGATGAAGAAAAAAAGGATTTTTTTGCCGCCACCTCCACTTCCCACTCCCAAAATAGGATCTTTCTTCAATTTGCGTCATTGTCCATTCAAATTTGCACGAAAAGCAGAGAAATGGCGGCGAATCGGGCATTTTCTTCCTCCGTACGGTGGTGTATGGCTAACACACGCCACCCGAGGACAAAAATGGTGGGTTTCATCGGCCAAATATGTAGATCGGGGGCTTGGGAGGTTGCCCAACGCATCCGTGCACGATTTCGTGCCGCGGCGGTACGTACACATGCTCTCCGCCTATAATTTGATGGGTAGAAAATGCATGGCAATGACAACGGTGGCGACGCATGCAATTCAACAGTTGAAAAAACATCGCGTGTGACACACACGCTATCGAATTGCGGTGTCCGTGACAAACACGCGCCGTCATCTACAGTGGCGCATAACATACATGGTTGTCACTTCGACAGTGGAACGGCTATCACTCCGACAACGGAACGGTTGTGAGGGCAGTGGATCCGGCGGCGGGCAATGGATTACGGCGATATCGATTACGAAAATTGAATAACGGTGATTTTATACCGGAAAATCAAACGAGAAATGGATTAGTAACGGATTTAAAAATAATCGAACGAATCGAATTATTATTATTTATTTTTTTGATAAGCCAAATTTCATATAATAAAATATTTACAAGAAGAGAAATACAAGCAAACAAAAGACCAGAATATAACTTCGAGACTAGCTCTCAATGAGCAATAGACCTTACAGGGTAAAATCAATGGTTGCTACCTCGGGCATGAACTATAACTTCCTGCCCTTCCATCGTATCCTCTAGTGTAGCTAAGGGTGATCGGTTAGATGGCTCCCCTAACCTCAAGAATGCACAAGCATCTCCGCATGCAGTTCATCGCCATCCTCGCTTTTCATCAAACAGATTATCATGACTATCAACTTATCGGTATCCATTTTTTTTGTATACCGGTACATAGCTTCTATCTGTTCAATGAGCTACCCCTGTAATGAATAGATGATATATCTGGTTAGACATAAAAACTATGATCACTTCCAAGGTAACAACCATACTCATTTTCCATGTAAGCCATATTTCCTAATAATGCTAGTCAAAGTATGTATCCCTCCTTGTGTTAAGTTCCTGATCTGAGAGCATAGCCAAAATTCTAAACAAAACCACCAAGAACTCAAATCTGTAATGTTGGGAGGAACAACGCAATCGAGCAGAAGCTCATCTTATATTTGTAAGCTTCAAGACAGCTCTTGAACAGTCTTTTCAAGACCTCTGCAACACTAGTGATTCATTTGCAGTGAGTGTGGTATACGGGAGATTAATCTTCTTTCCTTCTTCTTTTCTTGCTGATTTCTGTTTTCCGTAGAAACTACATCTTCTTGATGTTTGGCCTCTTTCATCTTCAACACTAGAGACTCAATCCAGGCTTGGTTCTTGACTTCCTAAGAATCTTCTCTAGTATGATGCTGACTGTTTTCTGTTAACCTTCTACAGATTGTACTTGCCACCTTTGCTAAATGCAAGGCATGGAGGACTGGCTGGAGCTTGACCCTTCCATTCAGCACTGCTGATCATCAAATCTCAGATAATGTATAAAACTGTGCCACACGAAGATTGAGCAACGTGATGTTATCATCCTTCAAGGTCTAGCGAAAGTAGGGGAAAGATCCTACCAGCCCTAACCCATACCTCATAGAAAAGCAATGTAATGAGCGAGCACAATAGAATGTATCTATGTTAGTTACTTAGGATAACAAGGACCACTGTCCCTAGCCTATGTAACCATTGAGCCTTGAGGTAGCCAAATGCTCACATCCTAGGTAAATGACACCACTCCTCATGGTCAG
>JAOWBN010060647.1:0-33382 GCA_028565015.1 Pinguicula moranensis
GGATCTACATGAAGACACAGGCTTGCTTGATTGCAAACCAACTGAAACTCCTATGATGATGAATGAGAAATTAACATGAGATGAGTATGGAGAACTTGCTGACAGAGATAGATATCAGCGATTGGTGGGAAAACTCATATACTTAGCTCATACTTGACCTGATATAGCTCATACGGTAGGAGTGATCAGCTAGTTTATGCATAATCCCCAAGGAAGACATATGGAGACAGCATTGACAATACATCGATACCTAAAACGGACTCCAGGAAAACGAATAGTATTCAGGAAAAATAGGCATCTGGATATTCAAGGATATACTGATGCTGACTGGGCTGGATGTCCTATTGATAGGAGATCAACATCTGGATACTATACGATGGTTGAAGGAAATTTGGTAACTTGGAAGAGTAAGAAGCAAAAGGTAGTATCCCTATCTAGTGTGGAAGCAGAGTTCAAAGGTATCGCTCGAGGTCTTGCTGAAATACTTTGGCTTAAAAAACTCATCACAGAACTTGGTTTTGAAATAAAATAAAAAATAAAAACTTTGCATCCTCAAGTGTGACAACAAAGCAGCTATAAGTATTTCGGGGAATCCAGTTCAACATGATTGAACAAAGCATATCGAGGTAGACATACCTTTTTTCAAGGAAAGGCTGGACTCTGAAACAATCAAAATGTCGTTTGTTTGCTCAGGGAATCAATTAGCCGATATATGAACCAAAGCAGCACCAAGCAAGGAATTCATCAAAGTATTACACAAATTGGGCATCGAAGATCCAACTGTCCAATTTGAGGGGGAGTGTTAGAAAAAGAAGTCAACAAACACCAACAAACATCATTAATGCATTCCTACACAAAATCCAACACATCCCGTAAAATTAGGAATTTAGCGACTAGAGAAGTCATGTTAGAATTCTCCTGTCTGGCCTGTATGATTCTATATAAATCACGTACAAACCCGAAGAAATGCAAGAAAAGCAAGAAATAAAAATATTAGAAGCTTCGCTCTATTCTTCATTTTATTCACAGCTATTAAACTCATCGGAGAGTACCATCTTATTGGAAGATGAATATAGCATAATATCAATTAAAGCATTGAGGAAAGCACCACCCTCCAGAACTCACAGCCTACGAACAGCACCTCATCCGTTGAGGGACTAGTGATCTTGATAGGTTATACGTTGAATATGTGATCCATATTGGTCACTGATTGATCCTCAATCTCTTTGAGGGGATATTGGAACTGAGCAAGAACCACTAATTAACATCATACAAAGCAAAGTATCACGGGACACATTTAGTTCATGAATTCTTCTGTATGGAATGAGCTTAGATATCGAAGCAAAATGGGGAAAAAAGTGGAGATCAAAGCCAATTGAAAAGCTGATACTATCTTGGAGTTTGGGAGTGGAATGCGAAATGAAGAAAGATTGATAGTTTCATGATTTTCCGCAACGGATAAGAGGAACTTGAGAAGGCTACGTAGTTCGTTGATCCGGATGAAGGAAAACTTTGCGATAGCTTCTTTGAGGTTGATGCGGACAGTGAGAGTGACCTCTTGGTACAACCTCTTCCGGTCCAGCTATATCACTAGCTCTGTTAGGACATTTATTTGTATAAAAAATTTATGATGACCTAAATTATTAGTCCATAAAAAAATTTAATTATATTAAAATTTCTTCCTATAAATAGATATTTGAGAGAAAAGTGAGACTGAGTCGTGGCCCTGTGTTTGCGGTGCGGACTTGAGGTTTTCTATGTCTCCTTTGTATCACGGGATTGTTCTTAGTGATTGATTCTCCTTCTTCTTGTGAAAATAGGCTTTAAGGCCAAACCACGTTAAATCTTTTGTATTATTTTCTTTTTGCTTCATACGATCTATATTGACACCCCCAACAAGCGGTATCAGAGCGAGATTCATGATTGAAGTTGAGCACACATTTAAAGAAAAAATTCTGCAAAATCCCAATCCATTGTTTGACCGCCATCATTGATGTTTGACCGATCAATTCCCATTCTCCGTTGCCTCGAACGGACAAATCGCGGGCATCATTGTGAAGCCCGTTTCTTCTATAACAAAAGCCCTAACTTTTCAGAGATCAATTGTTGTCGGAGGCCAGCCAATTTTTTCGCCGAACGTTCGGTGCAAAATCTAGCGCCACCGCAACTTTCCTGAACAATTCTCGTTGATTGTGAAGACCAATTTTGAAATTAGAGATACCTACGGAAAGATTGTTCAGTTGGGAACGAATCCAGTGGGTTCCATTGTCCAATTTGTGTCAGAAAGTATCCGATTTGTCCGTCAAAGTTTCTACAAGTGCACGGGGAGATTGGTGTGTTTTTGTGTTCGGATTTTTTTCGTAGTTTTCAACAAAAGCAAATTGTTTTTCCAACGAGATTTGAAGAGGTAAAATGTTTCTATTCATTTTTGTAATTTTTTTGGTCAGATTTAACATTTTTTGGCGAGAGAATAGTACTTCCAGCGTGAATAGTACTTATGACGTGAATAGTGTTTTTTTTAAAACAAATTGGTAAAGGATTTAGAGGTTTGTTGGCTTTCTGAGAGAAAGTTATTTGGGTTTATTTTGCTATAGCATTGAAAGCTGAGATTGCAAAATATGAGTCCAGTATGAGTTTCAATATGGGGCAAGTCAAGATGAAGGCGCTCTTGACGTAGAGTGGTTTGCAAAAGGCTATTTTTGGTAAGTCCGAGAATCCTACTGACTTGGATGAGAATAAGTAGATGGAAATCGATGAGAATGCGTTATCCACTATTCAGTTGTGCTTATCCAATGAGGTATTGTGTGAAGTTCTTGGTCAGAAGACCACCATTGACCTGTGGAATAAGCTAAAAACTTTGTATATTACAAAGACATTTACTTCAAAGTTGGTTGCCAAGCATCGTCTGTTTTCCCTTAGCATTATAGAAGGTACATCAGTACGTTCGCATATTGATATTTTCTCCTCTATTGTTATAGATTTGACTAATATGGAAGTCAAGTGTAAAGATGAGGACCAAGCATTGATGTTGCTTAGGTCGTTGCCTCCATCATTCAAGCAAGTACGTGAGACTTTTATCTATGGTAATAAGTCTTTGAAGTTGGATGATGTTAAAATAGCTATGTGTTCGAAAGAGTTGTTTGATAAAGAACTTTCTAAAGACCATGATAATGAGATATTAGCTGTTAGAGGAAGATCTTCCGAAAGAAAATATAATGATAATCATTCAAGATCCAAGTCGAGGAAAGGAGATCAAAGTTGTTGGAATTATGGAAAAAAGGACATTTTGGAGCCCAATGTTGTTTCCCCCAGAACAAGAATGGAGATAGTGATGATAAGACTATCAATGACATCAATTATGCTATAAGTGAAGATTGTGGAGATTTTTATGTTGTGGGTAAAGATAGTACGAAGTATAATTAAGAATGGATTCTAGATTCTGCATGCCCATTTCACATGTGTCTCCTTAGGGAGTGGTTTTCCTCATTTGAACAAGTTAACAACGGATTTGTGATGTTGGATGGTAAGCAACCTTGCAAAGTTACTGGAGTTAGTACTATCAAGATTAAGATGCATGATGACATGATCAGGACATTGACTAATGTAAGGTATGTTCCTGGTATTGGTATGAATTTCATTTCTCTGCCTGTTTTAGATAGCTATGGCCACAAGTATGTTGGCAAAGATGGTGTCTTGAAGGTTCTGAAGGGTGTTTTGGTTGTGATGAAAGCCGATAAAGTTAGTAAGGCCTATGCGTTGAAGAGGTCAACCATGAAGATATCAGTTGTTGTTCCAAAATTGACATATTATTCTGGCTACAAAAGTGAATGTGGAAAGAGATGGGTAGTGAGAGATCTTCTCCTGTTGAGAGATGTTCGTCTAAAGTGGAAACATGTGATAATGTTTTGAGTAAACACAAGAAAGTGAGCTTTTGTTCCGTGGTTGAAGGAAATATAAGTACTTTTGTTGCTGTGAAGCCTGTTGGTCCTACTGGTGAGGCGATGAAGTTATCTTCTATTGGCAAGATCAAGCATGACATGAACTTGGTTGAAACCCATCATTGAGGTACACCTCAAGCGGGTTCGTATAGAAGGAGAGGAAAATCTAGTTTGTTTATTAGACAGAATTCAAGTTAAGTGGGTGATTGTTAGGATGTTTATTTGTATACAAAACCAATAGTGACTTGAATTATTAGTCCCTAAAAGAATTCTAATTATATTAGAATTTCTGCCTATAAATATAAGTTTTCTTAACCATTACGATTGAGGGAGAATATTTTAGAGAAAAGTGAGAATGAATTGTGGCTCTGTGTTTGCAGTGCGGACTTGAAGTTTTCTGTGTCTACTTTGTATCACGGGATTGTTCTTAGTGATTCTCCTTCTACTTGTGGAAGTAAGCTTTAAGGCCGAACCACTTTAAATATTTTGTGTTATTTTCTTTTCGCTTCATACGATGCATATCGATTCACCCCCAATACTCCAAAACCAGCAACTGTTAGATTAGCCGAGAAGGATATTTCGTAAACCATGTAATAAGGAAAAGATCACCTTGATTGATCATTTCCTTAACTACAAAAATTATTTCTTAATTAACTAGACTAGACCCTAATAAAACTATTTATTACACATAACATAAGGAAGCAAGACAATAAACAATTGTTTTAGCTTTCAATTATCAATTCTAACATGATATTAGAGCAGGACTTGATCTACACAATCGGCCATTAGCTCTTCATCTACTCAAGCTAAGGGAAAGATGCCAGAGGGAGTGTTTACTACCATGATAGAACTCAACAAGGAGATTTCTCCGGCGACATCCTCCGAGGCAAGCCACCAACTAGAAGATTTGGCAACCCAAATTGCCAAACTTCTCAAACAAACAAATCCCTCAGAAAGCAACCAGGTCGTAGCCATCAGCGTAAATCCAAACGACCATAACTACCCATTATGATCATGACTAATGCGGGTGGCAATCAGAGGCAGGGCGACTATATCATATCACCAGCGTTCCCTCCCATCCGACTACCAAAGACCCAATATTTCAAAAATGGAAATAGCCCAACAGGCAGACTTAAATGTCTATTCCTGGATATTACAAGCCTTAGAACCAGAGCTCTTGATCAATTTTGCATAATAGCCAAAGATCTATGGGACGGTTTAGCCAAAACGTACAACAGTGGCGGATACTCCCTACAGATCTACAATCTGCCACTAAAGACAAACAAACAACAATAGGGAAGCAGCACATTAGACAGACTCTATAGAACATTGCAGAGAATTTTGCGAGAGATTGACTGCCATCAACCTAATTCTATGATGTCACTCATTGATATCGTAACTTTCAATTATCTCCGATAGGAGACAAAACTGTTCCGATTCCTCGCCAAAGTTAACGACAAATTTGACAGAGTCAAATGCAATTTGCTCAAAGAAATCTCCTTGCCCTCAGTGAAGACGGTGTATGCCACTGTCTGTCGGAAAGCGGCTCACCTAGAATGCTTATTGCCCACAAATCTTGCATATACTTTAAGTTCTGCAGATACACCCGCACATCGATATAAATTGTTGTTACATTAACAGTTTTCTAATACTTCAGTATTACACTCCCTGTTGACAAAAATATATATGATATGCCCCATAAAAGCCTACTTAATCAATACATCCCCAGAAAACTTAAAAACCACCATTCCAATCCCATACAAAAACAAAAATCATTGAAACACCCCCAACAAAATCAAAAACCACGAAACAAATCCGAAAGTCTCTAAAATCACCAAAATGTCCAGAAAATATCTAAAAATTGAAATATTTTGGGCTCGGGTGCTTTGATTTGGACTCATCACTATCTTTCGATCAACCTAGTGAATCGGTAGCATGCTCTGTCAAGATCCTAGGTCGCAAGAAATATCGCGGCTAGATATTTGATTGTGGGGGTGGCTGACACCATGGAGAATGATCAGTCAGATCTAATGACTTCATCATCCCCTAAGAAAACAGATGTTTAGATAGCTAATGGGGGTATGTCACTAGTACAGAATGCCCAGAACTATTGAAATCCTGAAATGATCAAATTCTCTCAATGTTCCCAAATTATCATGTAAATTACTCTCTATTAACCATGTTTCAAACGAATTTAATTGTATGATGCTCATGTATCGTACTTTCTGTCTCCTACAGGATATTAGGACGAGAGAAATTATTGGGTGTGGCATTGAACATGGGGGGTTGTACTATGTTGATGAGGTAGCTTGAAAGGAACCACGATGTTGGTTCACGAGATGGTTGACTGACAAGTCTGGTTGTGGCACCGATGTTTGGAACATCCATTTCATAATTGTCTCAAACTTTTATTTTTGCAATTCTTTAAACGATAGGTAACTTTTCTTTCAAACTTGTTGTCTAGCAAAAAGTCATAGGCAGTCTTTCTTTCTGACAAACACTCACACCTCTGCTTTATATTTATTGGTTCATTTTGATCCGTGGGCATTTCCCTAGATTTTGGTATTAGTGATTTCAAGTATTTCCTCTTATTTATTAATGATTGCATACATATGACTTGGGTTTACTTTCTAAAAAATAAATTCGAAGTCTTCTAGAAATTTGTTGAAATCTATACCTTGGTCGATACCAAATTTCAACCAAAAAAAAAATCTTCGTTCTAATAATGAGGGTGAGTTTGTCAATAATCATATGAAACAGTTTTTCCAGGACCACTTTCTCTCACACCCTACAATAGAATGGAATGACTGAAAGAAAGAACTGTCTTATCTTAGAAACCACACAAGCCATAATGCTAGATTCTGGTCTAAGGCTGTCGCAATTGCGACATACCTCATAAGCCATCTATCTACAAAAATCATAGAACTAAAAACACTTTCACAGGTCCTATTTGATAACACCCATATTCCATCAACCTTGGTCTTACAACCTCGGATCTTTGGTTCCTCAGTGTTTGTTCATATCCTAGAAGTAGAAAGAATGAAATTTGAGGTTTGTACCGTTAAGTGTCTTTGTTAGATATGGTGTCCACAAAAAGGTGTACCGATGTTTCAATCCTTTCACAAGACATGTACACTACCATGGGCTATGATTTCCTTGAAATAGAGTATTGCTATACGACCCAATCCACTAGTCAGCGATAGAGCACGATAGACCAGTTGAATTGTCTACTTAGCCTAGTCTTATCAAAAACTCTTCCAAAAGAGCCAACTGAAGGAACCAATGAGCGTGCCCCTGAAAACATAGAACAGTTTCCCATGTCAGCTGTCCAACACACGCCATCACTTGTTTCCTCGTCTGGTAGTCCTAAGATAAGTACTCTTGTCCCGAAGCCTATTCTTGATTATACATTTGCTATTATAATTGACTCTAAAAGTACAGCTTTATAGATAGGGTCAAATGAGGCAAAAGACCAACATATATATTGCCACACCAAACTAATCGAGGATTACAACCCAAGAGATATGTACTTGAGTATGAGCCACGGATATCTAAATATCCTGTAGCGAATGTGGCAAAGAGAGGTCGTCCTGAGGCGGCCAATACATTCCTAGCAGCCTATCGTCAGAAAGGATTCCAAGAATAATATAGGAGGATCAGCTAAAGGAGGAGTGATGCCAAGCTATGGAGGCCGAGATGAGTGCCTTGGAAAAAAATGGCACGTGGGACAAATATGAATTACCAACTGGCAAACAAGCGGTTGGATGCAGTTGGGTGTTTGCAGGGAAGCACAGAGAAGACAGAACGATTGAAAGGCATAAGGCTCTACTAGTAACAAAAGGATACTCACAGACATATGGAATTGACCATTCCGATACCTTCTCCCAAACCGCAAAAATTGATACTATTTGAGTTTTATTTTCTGTTGTAGCTAACCTGGATTGATCACTCCATTAGTTTGATGTTGAAAACATCACAGAAACTTGAATGAAGAAGTATATATGGAGGCAAGGCCAACCTTCTCAGAGACATTCAGAGAGAATGAGATTGTAGACTAAAAAAGGCATTGTACTGAAACAATCTCCAAGAGCATGGTTCGGCAAGTTCACTATGGAAATGAAGAGATACAGGAACAGACAAAGCAATTTTGATCCTCTAGAGAAAGAGGGAGCTGATGACCTGCCTTATCATTTATTTTGACGACATGATCATTACCGGAAGTGATACAAAAGAGATTGAGCTCTGGAAAATTTTGTTTAAAGAATTTGAGATGAAAGACCAAGGCTTAAGTACATTTTTGGAATTGAGGTTCAAATATCAAAAGAGGGAATCTTTATCTCACAAAAGAAGTACGTGATGGACTTCTTGGTAGAAACATGTATGATTGATTGCAAGCCAACTGACACGCTAGCTATCATAAACCAAAAACTACAGGTTGTCAAGGAACTCCTCAGGTTGACAAAACTCAATACCAACATCTGGTTGGAAAATTTATCTACTTGGCATATACCCAGGCTGATATAACCTATGTTGTGGGAGTGCTTAGCAAGTTCATGCATGCACCTCAGGCAGAATATATGGAAGAAGTCTTGAGTGATGTGATCTAGGGTTCTTATGACGTGAACGAAGGTGCACACCACAATTATGGAACAACACGAGACCCTTGGACATTTCCTAATGGGGTGACGATGAAAATTATGATCAAATGGATCGAGGGATCGATCAAAGAATGGAATCAAGGTGAACCTACGACACTCCATGCTATGTCTCGAGGAGCCAAAGTAAGTAAGACAATCCATAATCCATCCCGAGGAGCAAACCATCAACCAAAGGCAACAGGGGATTATCTCGAGGAACCCTAAATCACATCATTCCCCGATTCTTCAAAAGGATTTCTCCTCAAATCCTAACCGGTATAAAATGGAAATCTATTAGAGATATTAACGTTTGCGTTGTCATCAAATTTACCTAGTGGACCAAGTTTGTAGGTCATGTCATAAATTGTCCTTTGAAGTTCGAACCCCTCATGTATTTTGGTACATGAACTTAATAAATACTAGTTTGATCATCCACCCTTCCAAATTCCTTTGTAGTTGACCAAGGTATGACCAAACTATTTATCTTCATGCATTGAAAGCCCTATTGACACCTACTTGACTCTTGGAACGTCATGATGCTCCTTGACCATAAGGAGTTGTGTTTTGATGGGTTTTGTCCTTGTGCATGAATGATCCTCCTAAATCTTGTCGTTCCTTTGTCACGCCTATGCTCAAACTTAATGAAAACATAGACATGTGCAATATTCTAGCCGAGTCATCATTTTTCGCATTCCAGCATGCATTGACTATCTTACCATAATTAAATCCCTGAGCATGCAAATCCTGAAAATAATCAAAGTTAAGCGAGTTCATTTGTGACAAGGTGCAGGAAATATGCCTTCGAGCAATTGTATTGCCTACAATGTTTGTCTTACCTCGAATTGCACTCGGACCCTTGCACACATGGTGACACTGTTTGGCCAATGAATTCTTCATTTCCCCTTGTATCACCTTGGTTACCTCGAGGTGGCTCATTAGCATGGCTTGTTCGGTCAATGGTACTCCGACGACAAAATCAATAGAAGGTTTGTTCTCACAAAGTGGAAATGAGTCAAGAGAGAATTCTTAGGATGGTCAAGCACCGACGAGATTGTTAATAGGAAAATTAAGTTTGTCATCGGTCACCTCATTCTTTTTCTTCCCTCTCCCCTCTTCTTTTCCACTCAAATTTTCACTCCTTTTTTTCCACTCAAATTCTTTTCACACTTGGATTCTTTCTCTTTTTCGCTAACTCACTTTTTTTTCACATCTTTTGTTTCTTTCTTTTCATTTTTGGCTTTTTTTTTCTCTCTTTTGTTTTTTCTCACTCTCATTTTCTCTCATGCTCTTGTTTTTCTTTTCATTCAAATCTTGCATAAATGCTTCTACCACATTTTCTATTAGGCCTGGACAATGGAGCGGGCAGAACTGGAACAGCCCGTTCCGCGTTTCACCCGCGAAAGATGCGGAACCAAAACATCGATTCCGCATTTTCCCACGAAGGATCTTGTTCCGCATCCACCTGCTCCGCAAAATTTCGCGGGCGTGCGGATGCAGAATCCATGGATTCCACGTAATTTTGCGGGCGGGCCATGCGGAACCCCGCGGAATCCGCCCACATATATTTTGTATTTAAATAAAAATAAATATACAAAAATAAATTTATGCGGGCAGATGTGGATTCTGCAAAGCAAAAACTCTGCTTTTTGTATTCCGCCCGCATAACTTTATTGAACATGATTTTTCATCCGCATACGCACCGCATTCTGCGTGAATGCAGACTTGGCGGATGCAGGCGCAAAATTTCTGCGTCTGCTGCCCAGGCCTATTTTCTATGGTGTCAAAGAGGTAAGAAGTCATGGGTTTGGAGTCCTTCACCATAACCTCTTTTTGGACGCTCATGTCCATAACTTTGTTGTTTGGGCATTGATGGATGTGTGACCCATCCTTGACATGTGAAGCAATGAATATCACGAGTTCGTAGAATAGGAGGTTGAATGTTACCAATGGTACCAGCGTTCTTTGGTTTAGCTTCCTTAGAGGGTGCAACTTTGGATTGGCGTAGCTCATCCCTTTTTGAAATTGTCTCCCATGGTGTTCTCCTTGTAGTCATAGGTGCTTCTTTCGTACTACGTTGTGGCTGGCCTTGAGGTTTCCATATCTCTAGTTGATCCAGTTGTTCATTGATCGTTTCCTCTGTTTGCCTCTTTGGCATCACAAGTCTCGTCCCTATTGGTTTTGCTTGAGGCAGATAGACCTTGATGGCATCCATCCGCTCATGCATACACTGTATTTGGGCTGTCAAACCTTGCACCGATGACCTTCGGTCCGCTCGTCGTGGCATATGATTTGGCACATTGTTAGTAGCCATGGAGGTGTACCTACAAGAAAACATGTTAGAAATAAAAAGAACCTCGCCGCTTGCTCATGGTGTTTTCGCTCAATAAGGTCTCATACTCATGTTTGCACTCAGTGGGCTTTTTTCACTCGAATGATCTTGCCACTCAAGCCTTTATCCTCTCACGAGTCTCCTTGTCTCTCTTTATCCGACTCTCTTAGAACTCAATCAAAAACCCGTGTCAAGTCTAGTAATGGCTCGCAGGAATCAAAACTTTATCTAGGATGGTTGGCCTTTAGGAGTGAATTTCACAAAGACTTCAAAAAAAAATGGTAAAAAAATTCTAATCCGTATGTAGAGAAGAGACCTCTTGCTGATTTGCACTTCTTCTTCTTTTGTGTCTAGAGGGGTGACACTTTTGTAAGCTCAAAAATATTTTTTTTTCAAATGGCCTTCGCCCCTTATGTGTCTCTTTAACGAAAATTTCTCTTTTTTTTTTTTTCAAAATTGGCAAAGTAGTACAATAATTGAATGGATAAAATTTACTACAAGTGAAGGTGACCCGACAGCTATAAGAAACCGTGAACCAACAACAACTAGAGTAGCTCAACATGCTCAAATCTGAGCTCTGATACCAAATGATATGAACCTAGGCAACTTGTGACTAAACCCAATATCAATATTGGTGGTTCAAGAAGAATCGAAATTTGAAGATGTTGTCGAGTACTTGACCCGCCACTTATAAAGAGGTGAAAACCAAACCTGCGTATGTTTATAGAAAAGACACCACAGAATGATCCAAGAGGAGAACTAGTCTCAACCTAGATCGAGGGTAAGTCTTGCTCAACTCCACTAAAATCCGAAACAAGAGAGTTGAAAAAAAATCTTATAAAAAGATTAGGAGAACTCAATGTCTCATAATGCTTAAAGCTTGCAAAATACAAATCAACTACTCATTTGGTTCGACCCTAACTCCCTTTTATAGAACAAGGAGTACATTTAACATACTAATCTAATTTTTAGGAATGCATTAAATACAAATGTTGACCAAGGCTCTTGGAGTACTAAATTAATCCCATTTTGGCCAACCTTCCAAGTTCCTTGTCTTGGACCCATGTACGACCACCCTTTTCCTTTCTTGTCCCTTATAAGTTTGTACGTTCCTTCAATGATGCATTGACCAAGACTTGATGAGCTTTTGAACATGCATCTCCATATGCATGAGATCCCATGCATAGTATTGAATACTTTTTGGCCATAACATGCATGGAGTTCCATGATCGTGTGCTCCTTGTTGGCCGTGCATGGAATCATAATGTTTCCTTGTAGATCGTGCATGGGTTCCCTAGTCTTGTTTGGCCATGCATTATTTAATTCATGCAAACTCATGCATGAGTTTACATGGACCAATTTGTGTACGTGACCTTCAATATTGAGACTTTTCACGTAATTCAAGGTCCTTTACATGGTGACTTGTGACTTGGAATAGCCTTTGCATGGTCTTGCATGCATGCCCCTTTCATGGCTTTTGGATTTGCATGCATGGGGTTATAATGTAACTTGAATTCCATTTGTACCATGCATGGGCTTGCATGCTCCTTCAATTGGGCCGGGTTTGTGTACTAAATGGGCTCGGGTGCCTTGTGCTTTTGAGTTGTCCACTCCTTGGTTGCTTGAAGCCCAAGGTTTTAATCTCATAGGTCCATTCTTGACTTGTTCGGCCCATGATCGCATGCTGGGTTCCTCGAGCTATTGCTTGCTTTGGTTCCTTGAGACACAACATGGAATGTCGTAGGTTCACCATGATTCCATTCCTCAATCGATCCCTCAAGCCATTTGATCGTAATTCTCGTCGTCGCCCCTTTAGGAAAACATCCTATAACTTCCTTTAGCAGATACAGAAGAAATAACCTTAATCTTCTCCAAACATATGGTCGTTATTAACCTTCTCAAAGATGGTTAACACATTTTTTATAGTATTCTTACTCTTAGCCATTACCTCCAAAGGATATAGTAGTGCAGGATCTCAAGAATTACCAAATCAGTGCTCAATAGATGTTCTTAATGCTCATCTTGCAGTATATCTTTAACTAGCAACCCTTGCAAATTCCATGGTGCACACACGACAAAAGATACACCCCCATTTGTAGGATCAAATGAGCTCACAGATTTTCTCTGTCAACACACGTTTGCTTAAGGAACCTCAGAATCCTAGGAAGCACAAGAGATACAGAAGGATTCACCTGAAACGCCTTGGAGATGATATCATCATGAAGACAACCATAATTCCGGCATTTGCAGCAGTAGAGACGAGGGCCGATCAATTCAGCCATTGAAAACGGAGCTTTCCAAACCTATATTGATTTCGAAACAGAGATCAAGAGATGAGAAATCCACACGAAATTCAGATAAAGACATCATTAGAGAGACCTTATAATATTCTTTACCTTCGCAGTGAGTGCTAAATGGACCAGCTACCCGCATAAAATACCTTCAACTTTAGAAACAATATTATTCAATTAGACACGAAGCACTTCACACCATCACTAAAAAGCTGGAATCTGTTATCTAATGGAAAAAATCGAAACCATAACTAATAAAAGCGTAAATTATTCACCTTCAACTAAATCAAAGACACCCAAATCAGCACCAGAAGATGATAACAACAGCGTAGTCAACCGCAAGATTACGCCGAGATAGTTGCAAAATTAGAGTCAGAAACGGAAACGGCCCTAATATGTCAGTATTATTAGGGTAAAGCCGAGTACATAACTTAATTGAGAATATATTTGGTACGTATGCAATTTCGTGCTTAGTAACACTTTACCACCTTCAACAATTTTAATAAAAATAATAAGACCATTTACCAAAAAGAAAAAAATAAATAAAATTCAAATTCAAATATTTATAAACATAATAAAAATAGAATAAAATATCATGAATTTATTAATAACAATAATGAAAAATAAGAAAGAAAAAAAAGATTAGTATAAGTGGAAGTTGTTCGTTGCTATAGGCACCCGCTTCCTAAAGCCGCAACCTGTTGCTACAGGCACCCGCTTCATTTATCGAAGAGGAAGAAGATTTGCTCTGAGGTACTCCCCTCACTCATCCGGGCGCTCGCCTCCTTCATGGACAACAATATTTTGGAGAATGGTATGGCCAACCAAGCTTATGAAGCCCCCGCCTTAGCCACTGCACTTCTAAAGCAATCTGATCAGTTTTCTGTAAGTAGTGTATAACTCTCTGTGTAGTGTCCAATTGGAGTGATCAAACATTTCTTGGAAACTAAACCTCAAGGGTTTTCCAATGGTATATCACATGCACTACAGTTCTTCATGAAGATGTGCCACCAAAATACAGAATTTGGATCATGTGCCAAGAAGTAGAGGACAATCCTACAAGTGTCTATTTAGCCGTACATAACTCTCTCTATAGATGTCCAAATGGAGTGATTCAAAGTCCTTTGGAAACTAGAATTCAAGAGCTTTCCAACGGTATATCACACGCTTTCTTATTGATCCCATAGAAGTTCCAACAAAAGTCGGGCGATGGACCGTGTGCAAAGAAGAAGAAAAGCAACTGTTCGAAGATGCCAATCTTCTGAGGGCGCCCGCCACTGCAATCAAGGAACTAATGTTAGCGAGATTTATGCACTTTTTATTCCATTTTTACCTCTCCTTCTTTTACAACTATATAAGGGACTCATTTTGACACAAATACTAACTACTCTACTTGGAGGCGCTAGATCTAAAGCTTCTTATGGGGGCAAGCGTTTTTTAGGTGTTTTTATCCATGTTTCCTCCACAGGATTAGATCTAGGGTTTTTATTTTGGAAGAGTAAAAGGATTCTTTTCAGAAACGTTTGGGCTTCCCACCTTGGAGCTCTTTTGATGGTGTGAACTTTGTAATGGGGAAGAATTCCTTACTTGCTTTGTTTATTAATATTTATGGTATTTTTTGTTAGTTGCTTAAAAGGACTATCTATTTATGCCATTATATGCTTATGTATGCAAGTTTGTATTGTTTCTACCTTAACTTACCTTGAATATGTGAATGCGTGTTCATTAATCAAAGATAAAAGTATGGATTGCATAGTGGTATTGTTTCTTGTTTGCTCGCTTCTCCTGCTGTAGATTGCTTTGGTAATGCCGTGAAGCATACTCTAGGAAAACTCCTTGGGCACACCGGACTCTCTTGGGTAGGATAGAGCTTTAGGGTAAACCTTAATCGGGCCCTATGTATGAGTAAGCAAGTATCTAGGCTAGTAGTTGGGATTCTGCCTCTCTTCAGAGATACCTGCCTTGGTCAGTAAGTGTCTAAGCCAGTACCCAGGATTACATGGGACTTATTGAGATGATTTTAGGACCAAAGAACCACTTAGAGGGTTTGAGAATTGTAAATAAAAGCACCCTATACTTCCGCAGCGATTCACACTAGGGAAGAGGCTTTTGGGAATAGTGCATAAAAGGTTCTTCTTAAGCTAGGTATGTAAAAGGGCTTCCCATCGTTACCCTAGGTTTGACATGATAGGACACCCTTTGACAAATTCATGTTAGTTAGTAACTAGAACAAGTGCCTTCTCGACCTAAGGAACTCCCTAGACTATTCTCTAGATTTTAGGCTAGTTAGTCTGGGCAATTTATTTTTAATTATTAGCTAATGAAACAACAACCGCCCTTTTCTCGCTTAGTTTTTGAATCGTTCTCAAATATGAGAAACTTGCCTATGTCCTTGAGATATCCAAACTCAACCCTCCGGAAGTGGGTTTATCTCGAGCCATTTAATCTACTTATGAGATGCATATTGAAGGGTATGACCTTGTTCAATGTCTAATGTTGGCATCCATCACTCCAAAGCTTCAAAAGCAATGTGAGAACTTGGGTTTCTACTCCATGATGGGATACCTCAAAGAGTTGTTTAAGGGTCGATCCCGTACTGAGAGGTATAGTCTAAACAAAGAGTTGTTCAGATCTAAGATGAAGGATGGATCTCCCATGGCTGCCCAGACATTATGATGCTAGGTCTCACCAAAAGGGTTAGAGACTTATGTGCAAACCTGGAAGACGAACTTTGAACAGACTTGATTTTGCAATATCTTTCAGATAACTATAACCCATTCATCATCAACTTCAAAATGAATAAGATTGAAGTGTCATTGACTGAATTGGTGAATATACTGAAAAACACCGAAGGTGAAATGAAAAGAGAAAAGGACACCATCTTGCTAGCACCCTCTTCAAAAGGCAAACGTGTGTGTAATGCCAAGTTTAAAAAGTAAAAGTGTAAGAAGAGTGAAACAAAATCAAGTGATGGGGTAAGTAAGGGAAAGAAACCTGAAAAGGGCACTTCCTTTCATTGTGGCAAGACTGGCCACTAGAGACGCAACTGCAAAGATTATCTTGAATCCAAGAAGAAGCTTAAAGAAGTATCTTCATCATTTATCTATATGATTGATATACTGTCTACTAATGCTTCTAATACATGGGTATTAGATACCAGAGTCCATGTTCACATTTGTAAGAATTTGAAGGGTTTGAAGCGAAGTAGAATGGTGGCAAAAGGAGAAGTAGGCCTCCGAGTCAGGAATGGAGCAAGAATTTCTTCACCAACCGTCAGTGCCTATTCTCTCAAATTGCCCAATTGGTTTGTAATAGAATTGTATAAATTGTTATTATGTTCCAGTATTTACAAAAAAAAATATTTTATCTATTTCACGTTTAAACAATATTCTATTTCACTTTTAGAAATGGAATAGGATATTGTGTATCCCCTAGTTTTAATGGTCAATATATTTTGAACATAGATGAATCAATAATTAACATAAATACCAAAGAAATAAATATGAAAGACGCAAGTTTTTCATACCTCTGGCACTATAAACTCAGTCACATAGGAAAAGACTAATCTCCAAAATGCACCAAAGTAGTCTTTTGGGCTCATTTGATTATGAACCATTTGAGACATGCGAGTCTTGTATATAAAGAAAAATGACTAAGACTCATTTTGAGGGAAAAAGAAAAAGGTTTATAGAGTTACTTAGACTGATACATAATGATGTATGTAATCCAATGTCAATAAGCACTAGAGATGGTTTCTTAAGATATTATTATATGTACTTACTGAAATAAGGGTCCGAAGCCTTTGAAATGTTCAAAGGGTACAAGAATGTTGTTGATAAATAATTGGGAAGGAATATCAAAATACTACGATCATATTGGGTTGGTGACTACTTGAGTATCAAAGTTCAAGATTATCTGAAAGATCAAGGTATAATCCCACAAAATACTCCTTTGTGCACTCCACAATTGAATGGTGTGTCAAACAGGAGGAATCATACCCTATTGAATATGGTATAATCCATGATGAGTCGTGCAAGTCTCCCAAAATCGTTTTGGGGTTATGCTTCAGAAGCCGCATCACACGTACTCAACCGTGTTCCATCTAAATCAGTTGATGCCACTCAAATAAGATATGGATGGGTAAACAAAATCTCAATTACTTGAGAACTTTGGAAAGCCCAGATTATGTGAAGCCGTTAGAATCAGACAGAAATGAAGCTAAGTCGATATATATTTGTTTATAGGGTATCCAAAAGATTATTTTGGATACTACTTCTACAATCCCGTTGAGCAAAAGTTATTTGTCTCAAAACATGTCATCTTTCTAGAATTTATTCTAGAAGAAGCAAGTGAGAGCAAAATGGACCTTGAAGAAGTTCAAAATCCACTGCCAAGCACCAACCATTAGATGGAACAAGAGTCGCTATCTCATAGAGATGTTATAATAGAGGAAGTTCAAACACAAAAACTTTGTAGGTCTACTAGGATACTTCATGCCCCCGTTCGTTATGGATATAATCTAGATGAACAAAAGGATATGTTTATCATAGAAGATGATGAACCTACTGACTACGAAGAAGTCCCGTCTAGTATAGACAAAGACAAATGACTTGACGCCATGAATTTCGAAATGGATTCCATGTATGAAAACAAGGTATGATCCTTAGTCGATCCACATAAAGGGATTGTCCCTATAGGGCACAAATGGATTTTCAAGAAGAAAACCAACACAGATTATAATGTGATTACCTACAAAGCTAGACCGGTAGCAAAACAATTCCATCAAAGACAAGGCATTGACTATGACAAAACCTTTTCTCTAGTAGCGATGCTTGAATCCATTAGGATATTACTTGTCATTGCTGCACACTAAGATTATTAGATCTGGCAGATCGATATCAAAACAACATTCATCAATGGGAATTCGCTATAGGATGTATATATGATACAAACTCAAGGTTTTGAATCTAAGGATGCCAACAAAGTGTGCAAGCTTCAGAGATTCATTTATGGACTCAAGCAAGCATCTTGGAGTTTAACATCAGGTTTGATGAAGCAATCAAAAAGTTTGATTTCATTAAAAATCCTGATTAACCTTGTGTTTATAGAAATGTTGATGGGGGATGTGAGAGTTTTTCTAGTGCTTCATTTAGATGACATATTGCTCATAGGAAACGATATAACAATGCTTCAATATGTGAAGCTTTGGATATCCAAGCTGTTTTCCATGAAAACCTTGGGAGAGATAGCCTATATTGTGGGAATTAGGATCTATAGAGATAGATCCATAAGGTTTCTTGATCTATCACAGTCAACATTGATCAGACAAAGAAAGGGTTTCTTACAATGGGGCATGATATACATCTTTCAAATAAGATGACACCAAAAACTAATCAGGATGAGGAACGCGTGCAAAAGATTCCATATATTTTGACTATTGGATCTATTATGTATGCAATTTTATGTATGAGACACGTTGCTCCTATGTTCTAAGTGTTACGAGCAGGTATCAACCCGATCCTGGTGAGGACATTGGATTGTAGTAAATAACATTTTAATGTACCTTAGAAGGGCTTATTCTTTTTTTGTGTGTGTCAAGACAAAAATTCATAATAAAAGTATGTACAAACTTTCTTACAAGGGAAAGAAATCAGTGAAAAATACAAAAAATACATGATACGTGATGCAATCGTGGAGTAGTGAAAAGGAACAAAGGAGAGGTGTTCAACAGTGATCAATTGACTCTCAGCTATGCAGACTACCATATAAATGACTACAGGAATCATTAACATGCTAAAAAACCAGATTTGTCTGCTCACTTTATAACTTCGAATTCATGAGATTGCTGCGGTAGTCCAATAAGCAAAAACTTAATGGCTACTACAGTACTGATCTGCTGACGTTCAGCTATACAGGATGCATATAATTATGGCTACAGGAGTCTTTAGTGTAGTAATTAGCACATCTCATCCTGTTCACCTTATAGCATCATAATCCTTTTATTGTTGCCACCTCCTTTGCTCCCCTACTCGTGGACCCTGCTATTAGCCACTTTTTCACCAATTAACCCATTCCTCCACCCAGATCAAAAGAAAACCGTCTGAGGTATTCTTTATGCTATGGTCACTCAAACGCAATCCAAGCTGCGAAAGGTTCTTCAATTTTTTATGCTCTGCAATCTGCTACTTTTTGAGTCTTTCCTTCATTTATCACAAGGAAACAGTCCTGGCTTCAAGATTCCTCAAATTGGTTTAGTACAGTTGGTTCTTTAGCTTTCAATATCTTCCCCTAGAGGTCTAAGGACTTATTCTTAGTATACAAAGATTTGGATTTAGTAATAAAAGTATACGCGGATGTGAGTTTCCAGACAGATGCAAACGATTTCAAGTCTTAGTCTGGATACATATTTATCCTAAATTGAGGTGCGGTGGTTTGGAAAAGTTCCAAATAAGGCACCATAGTTGAATCTACAATAGAAGCGGAATACATTGTTGCTTCAGAAGCTATAAAAGAAGTGGTATGGATCAAGAAGTTCGTCCAAGAACTTGATTTGGTTATGTCCGCTACAGGTCCTATCAGTATGTTTTTGGCTAGTAGTAGAGCAGTAGAACAAGTAAAGGAACCAATGTAGTTACAAGGTTCCACTTGATTAGAGAAATCATAGATAAGAACGATGTAAATGTATAAAAGATTCCATAAGAGGCAAATGTTGTAGATCTATTGACTAATGCATTATTTAGAGTAGACATGAGAGTAATGTACAAACACTCGGTCTTAGACGTATGAGTGTTTGGCTTTATGTAAAGTGGGAATTTGTTAATGTTATGCTTTAAGGCTAATCACCTAAGGTCTTTGTATTAACATTTTTATATATATGCAGATGATATGTAACATTCTTTATTATTTATTTTATTTATTGCTTTTCTTACATAAACGAATGATGAAGCCGCCATGGTACTGATAACTTAGAGTGGATCACGAGGAGTTGTGATTATAAGATCACTCTAATAAAGTTATCGATACAACATATCTCTAACCATAGTATTAGTGAGATAGGACATCACTAATATGGATAGTTTATCATGTTCTAAGCCACCTCCTTTTTGAAGAGAGTAGTTGATTTCATAAATTTGGGTGTAGCAATAGCTAAGCTAGAACATGAATGCTTGTAGTTTATAAGTACTTTGAATTGACCTAACTAGAGTTCATTATATTGTTAATGGTTGATACTTTAAACAATAGTAGGTGTAAGTGATCCTTAAACTTGAGATCACCATGAAATCTTGAGTATGGATGTCACTCATTGATTTTATTCAGAGGTAAACCATAAATGAGTAACAATGGATAGTTTTGGGAGTGATATAAAATACGGAACGATTGTAAGTGATCAATAAAGGATTCACCAATCCTAAATAGTTAAAAGGCGATATCCCTATGGCCACTCATAAGAAATCATGTTAAGACTTTGATCAAAGCATGAGTTTGATTAGAAAAGAATTTCTAATCAAGACTCAAAGACCATGATCTTTGTCCGGTACATGAAATCTATACCATATATTGAAGAGGATGACGAATGACCTCGATTTGTCATATGGGTTATGAACAAGGTGAAGGGATAAGAATTACACGGGACTTAGTTCTTGAAAGGGATAGTCTTCTAACATGGCTATTCTCAATACTTTGGTGACCATGATATGTTGCTAGATGTCATTTATAGTCTATGGACATGAATTAGGGATTAATGAATTAAAAGAGTGGGGTCAAAATTAACATTAACATCAAACTCTTGTTGGGTCAAAATTAATTAAGATAAAGTATAGGGACCGAAATAAAGTTTATGAAACTTGAAGAACTTGTTTGTAATTATGGGGTCACAATTGCAATAATCAAAAGATTGTGGGATGTATATTTAATACATCAAAACTCCATGTTAGTTGGATCAATGTTGGAATTCACTAAATGAGTTAGCGGAATATCTATACTTTATATATGAGATATATATGAAGTTAGTGGCATTTTTCTTCCAATTGAATTGCATGCACAAGATGCATATCCAATAAAATTACATGCAATGAGGTATTCATATACAAAGAGTTGTATATAATGTTTGAGTGGTATGGTTCTACAAAACCGTGGGTGGTTTGAAATCATGTATCATGTATGACTAGGATTAAAAGTTAATTTACTAACATGGACACGTGTTTGCATCTCAAGGCCATGGAAAACTCTATAAATACCTTGATATTATCATATGTGCTAGAGTTTGTGCATTTGTATATTTTGATAAAAGAAAAAAGAGAAGTTATCTCAATGAGGTTGTAATTTGAGGTGAAAATTTGTGCATTTTTTCTTTTCATCTTCTTAGACCACAAGTGAGGAGCTAATACCTCAAACACATATAAGTATTATACAACAGGTTGTATAAACTCCTTAGAGTTATGGTAGTGTGGATTACCATAAAAGGTGGGCATTTGTACACCCGTACAAAGGGGACAACCTTCAAGGGCTTTGTGAAAGTTTCATATTGAGGTATAACTTCTTCAAACTCTTGCTTTAAGTTATGTAAATCAACATGTTCCCTTCATAATGGAACTCATAAATTTGTTTTTTGCACACACTATGTTTAAGCTTATTTTGTACTTTTGTTGCAAAGAGTTCCAACACTTCTAAGTATGGAGGGAGGAGGAGGTAGCTTATTAAGAATAGATGATGACTCTTCAAGCATTGCATAATCCTTTGAGAGCTTCCTGGGGCGCCTTTGGAGTGGATGTAGATGCCTTCAATAAGTTGCATCTTCGAGACAACTGGGGAAGGTAGGCGCCTTGTGTGTGATACGAGTGACTTTAAGACTTGCTTATTTCATTTAAGATGTGAGACATCACCTTCACTATGGAGGTGGGTGCCTCTAGTGACTTGGCTTGTCTTCTTGGTATGAGGCGGCTGCCACCATGGAGAGGCGGAAGCCTCCGAGTGAAACTCCTAAAACTGATCATTTGCACCAATTTCTTCTCCTTTTGTGTTCTTCACCTCAAGGTTCCTAGAAACATAAAATAAGAAAAAAAATTAAACAACCAAAGCAACAAACACGTGCTTGGAAGCAAGTAAAAGAAGGCAAAAATACACACAATAAGTTGGCATAAAATTAACTCATCAAGCATCTATATGGCTCGGATCCATCATGTGATGACTCCTCTGAGAGTGGATTCATCAATCCTATATCCCCCAATATTTCTGGTACAATTTCTTTTCCATCGTCTTATTCTAATATTATCGCTCAAAGTCGGCATTCTATCATTCAGCCATAAATTGGTTCCATCAACCACATGATTTTTTGGTTATCATTTGTATTCTGTCACTAATCACCCTATCAAAGTGTTTGCCAATGTTGAAATTCCTCGCAAACCTACTCATTACTTGAAGGATACTCTAGTTCCTGAATGGCGTGCTGCTATGTGAGATGAGTATGGCGTTCTCATGGCCAATGGTACATGGTCTCTCTATCGTTGCCAAAAATCTCATAATATGATACGTGGGCCTATAAAGTAAAGCAAAAATATAATGGCACTATTGAACAGTACAAGGCTCGCCTTAGAGCTTAGGGACTTGAACAAAGTCAAGGCATTGATTTTAATGAAATGTTTAGTCTATTGTTAAACTTGCTTAAGTTTGTGTGTTGCTTTGTTTATTTACGCACTGTACTGGGCAGATCCAGCTGCTGTCCGAGATAGGGAACACAACCCCAACATCCAACCATTTCAAGATCTCTTTCTTAACTACCTCTTTCATAATTGGGTTTAGTCTTCTTTGGGAAGTTATGACTGGTTTGCTTTCTTCTTCTAAGAATATTCGGTACATGCATACATATGGCCTGAGCACACGCAGCAAGCTATTTATTTGTCGAGGTGAAAGAGAACTTGAAATGATCACTGGCAAGGTTTCATCAGTGCTCAAGAATGCATACTTTAAATGTGTGGGCATTAGTTTGAGTTCCAAAATAGGTGGGTTTTTTATTGAAGTACTCTGAGACGCAGGGCGTTCTCCCAAACTTTCAAAATGAGCTTTTCCCTGTCTTTCATTACCATCCAACCAGTTGGTACATTCTTTAACTCCTGGCTCTTCTAAAATAAGTGGGTCATAACTGACTAAACAATTTTTTAGATAACTCTGGTGGTATGCATAGTCAGGCTGGCTGAATTGCTCATAATCCTCTACACTCAAGCAATCTTCCCAGTGTTCATGTTGCTTCATTGCCAGAAACACATTAAATTTAATATCTTCCCCTTGGACTATGAGAATCAGCTCTTTCTTTGGATATCAATGAGTGCACCTCCTGTTGTTAGAAATGGCCTTCGCGGAATAATGGGAACGCCTTTGTCTTCCTCCATATCTAGAATAATGAACTTGGCTGGGAAGTTAAATCTATCCACTTTGATAAGAACATCTTTAATGATTCCTCTGGGGTGCTTGATGGATCTATCTGCCAGATGTTGGGAGATTGTGGTGGGCCTGGCTTCACCTAATCCCAGCTTCTGAAAAATAAACAATGGCATAAGATTAATGCTTGCACCTAGATCACATAAAGCTCTACCAAATGTTGCATTTCCAATAGAGCAGGGGATACTAAAACTCCGTGGATCTTTTGGCTTCGGTGGCAACGTTTTTTGGAGGATGGCACTACACTCCTCTGTGAAAGCCATAGTCTGATAATCTCCAAATTTCCTCTTATTGGATAAAATATCCTTCATGAACTTTAAGTAGCATGGCATCTGCTCCAAAGCTTCTACAAATGGAATGTTAATATCCAATTTCTTAAAAACATCTAGAAACTTTTGGAACTACTTGTCCAGTTTTCCTTGTTTTAATCTTTGTGGAAATGGAACTGGTGCTTTATGTTCTTCCTCTTTTTGAGGTATACTTTCTTCAGACTTTGTGGCCTCTTCTTTTTTTGTTGGTGTGCTATCCTTGGAAAGGATTTCTACCTCTTTCCCGGTTTTCAGGGTTATATCTTGGCAGTGCTCCTTAAGATTCACTTCAGTGTTGCTTGGCAATGTTCCAGGGGTCTCTCCGTTGACTATTTTGCTAATTGTCCCACCTTGGTTTCCAGATTCCTCATAGCTATTGTTTGATCATTGAAGTTAGCCCTTGTTTCTTGCATAAATCCCTGTGACATAATGACCAACTATGCCACTAAATCTTGAAAGTTTTGGTTATTCTTTGCAGCGAAGACTACTTGAGTGATCAGATCATCTGATGTAAAATGCTGATGTTGCAAGTTTCCTTGTGGCCTCTGTACTGGTTGTTGACCTTGGAAAATCCTTGGTCCGTGAAATGGCATCTGTCCTAGAGGGTTCAGCACATGTTGATTGTTGCTCCATGAAAACGTATGATGGTCATTCTTTCGTGGATTGAAATTTTGATATCTTCGCTTATTTGATACATAATTCAGTTGCTCCATGGGGATGTTATCCATTGATGATAGCTCTTGACACTGATCTCTGTGGTGTGGTCCTGCACACATCTCACAAGATAATGTTAAACTGCCATTACTGGTCTTTGAGCTCCATTTTGACTAAATAAGGTTTCAAACCTGGAGCTCATGGTGTGCATTGCAGCCATCAATGTATCCACCTTATCTATTCATATATTTCTCCAATTCTTTTGTTGCTTTCTCTTTCAATAGGACATCTGTAACAGCTCTGCGCCATGGCTTCTAAGAGTGTGTAAGCTTCGTTGTATGATTTTTCATGAATATCCCTTTGGATGTTGCATCTATTTCTTTTCTGGTGGTGTTATCCAGCCCATTATAGAATGCTTAGATTTGCCTCCTTCGGGGTAATACATGATTTGGAAAACTCCTCAGTAAATCCTATCTCTTTGAATGATGTAATTCACTTAATAATCTTGCTATCATGGAGGGTGGAAAGAATGAATGAGGAATTGCTTCCTTAAAGCATCCCCCAAGTGTGTATTCAGTCTGGGGGTAACACATGTGACCATCTCTTTGCTTTATCTCTAAGGAAGAATTGGAATAACCTTAATTTGATAGAGTCTCAAGTTACTCATGCATACTTGAGAGTGTCACACATCTCCAAAAAAGCACTTATATGTAAATTGGGAACTTATGTGGCTCCTTCCCCATAGGTGGAATGTTGCATCAGTAGCTGGATAGTGGATGATTTCAACTCGAAGTTGTTTGCCTAAATTGTTGGTCTCCTAATGTAGGGGACTGCTTCATCTACACAAGGCAGAGCAAAATCTTCCATAGATACATCATCTTCATCTTGTACCATAGCCACATTCCTTTGGGGGTCTATCCTTGTCTTTGGGCGTTGCATTATGTCCCTTGCTCATTGTTGTGCCCTCCTGGCTTGGAAAGTTCTTTCATTCTCTGAATCAAACTCTTTACTTGAGGAGTCACTCCCCGATAGATTCAGGCAATGCCTCCAAACAGCATTCCAAAAATTAAAACTACAAGAAATTAAAGTTCAATCTAGCTAAAACTTGCTTGGAATTAATCTTTTTAAGACTGCCAATACCCGGCAACAACGCCAAAAACTTGATGCGCACATACAGGATGCATTTTTTGGTGCATGAGTACACATTGCATAAGTGATAAAGTGATTAATAGGATATCGAACCTCAGGGATTGGAATAAATAATCATTATCATTCACAAGTTTTATGCAATGTGAAAAGAATAAAACTAAGTTGATGTTGATACTACTCTATTCATTAACTACAAATTAGGCAATGAACAGAGATGAGCAAAATGCAGTGGAATGGAGATAGATCTAATACAAAGGTTTATATTTTATCTGTTCTCTTCCTTTTCATCTCTACTCAACTTCCCATCCATATTCCTGTCTGAAATCATGACATCCTCAACAGGTTATCTATCCATATTCCATAAGCTCATATTTGACAATAACATTTCGAAGCTAGCTGCTGGCAAGGCTTTTGTGAATACATCAGCTAACTGCTCTAAAGATCGAATATGCAAAGGTTGGATCAGACCTGTTTTATAATTGTCCCGGACCACATGATGATCTATCTCAATGTGTTTGGTCCTCTCATGGAAAACAGGATTTGCAATGATCTCTAAAGTTGCCTTATTATCACTATAAAAGGAGACTGGTTTTATAAATTCTATTATGAACTCTTGCAACATATAGTCTATCCATTGCGATTCCTAGACAGTGGCAGCCATTGCCCTATATTCTGTTTCTGGTGTGGAGCAAGATATTGTCACACGTTTCTTTGTTTTCCAAGATACCAAACTTTATCCAAGAAAAATGCAATATCATGTGAGTGAGGGTCTTGTGGTTCTGCAACTTCCCCAGTCGGCATCCCTATATGCCATAGGCTACAATGAGATCGCACTAAGATAGTAGAGTCCAATGGTAATGTCCCCAACCAGATATTTCAACACATGTACAGCCACATGCCAATGTGAGTCCCTTGGTCTATGAACAAATGGACTTAATTTTTGGATGGCATATGTAATATCCGGCCTTGTATAATTCAAATACAAAAGCCTTCCACTGACCCTACGGTACTTTTCAGGATTGTGGTTGATAGATGTTTCATACTTGTCATCAGATTCAAACTTTAGTCCTGCAGGCATAGGAGTTGAGACAATGTTGCAATTTAAGAAGCAAGGTTCATGTAACAAGTCTTGAGTATATTTTCTTTGGCTAATGTACAGTTCACTCCTTGATCTAGCTATCTCCATTCCCAAGAAATATCTTGCTTCCCCCATGTCTTTAACTGTGAAAGCCTCATCCAGGTATCTCTTTACCTTTGACATCTCTGCAGTAGATGAACCAGTAAAGAGTACATCATCCACATACACTAGAAGGAAAAGTTATTGCTGGGCTGTATACATTGTGAAGAGACACGGATCATGCACACGCTACTTGAAGCCATAGGTTTGCAACTTATCAGTGAACTCTGCATTCCATTGGCGTGAGGCCTGTTTAAGTCCATAGAGATATCTCATCAGTTTGCACACCTTTCCCTTCCTTGCAGCCGCATATCCAAGGGGTGGAAACATGTATATTTCATCTTCCAGTTTTCCATGCAAGAACGCATTGTTTACATAACCAATTGTTGAATGCTCCAATTCTTAGATGCTGCCACTTCAAGTAACATACTGACAGTAACTACTTTTGCAACCAGACTAAACACTTCATCAAAATCCTCTCCCTCCACTTGTGTGTATCCTTTTGCCACAAGCATTGCCTTGTATCTTTCTATGGTTCCATCTGGTTTGTATTTCGCCTTATATACCCACTTTGAACCTATTGCTTTCTTCCCTTCAGGCAATGTGGTAAGTTTCCAAGTGTTATTTTACTCCAAAGCTAACAACTCTTTCCTCATGGCCTCAATCCATTTGGCATATGTTTTAGCTTGGTTATAATTCTTGGGTTCAGTTACAGTCGAAATGTTGGCCAATAACTCACAATACTTATCTGTGAACATCCCCGGTAGATCTTTGCAGGTAAATGATGTGTGAAAATCCTCCATCCATGCTGGATTTTGTTTAATTCTTTGACTTCACCTTGGTGCAATCTGTTCATGACTTGCTTCCACTGGCTGTGTAACTGTAGCTTCTTCTGGTGCACATTCTGTTGGATATTCAACATTACAAGATGGTTATACCTCTGGCATTTCCATATCAAAATAAGGTTCTATCTTGGAATCAATTTGTTCTACACAATCATCACCATTATGAGATATATAAGAAGGTAAAACAACCTCATTATCATCTACAGAAGGCACTGACCATGAACTGTTTTCATTGAAGTGCACATCCCTTGATACTATCACCTTTCTTGTCTCATGTATGTATACTTTGTACCCCTTCTGACCCACTGGATATCCCACAAATATCCCATGGTGTGATCTAGGGTCGAATTTGTTTCTACTTGGATTATTATCAACTGCATAGTTGACAACCAAAAACTCTCAGTCTGGTAAGATTAGGCTTCTGATGGTATATCACTCATAGGGTGATTTCCAACCCAAAATTTTGCTTGGCCAGTGGTTGATTAAGAAGGTAGATGTAAAGACTGATTCTCCCCAAGACATTTTTGACAATCTAGCCTGAAACAACAGAGCTCTTCCAACCTGTAGGATTGTTCTGTGTTTCCTTTCCACCAGGTCGTTCTGTTCCTTCCCAAGCGACTAAATACATCACTGCATTGTGCATTAACAAACTCAGTACCATTGTCTGTCCTCACCATCTTTACACATTTCTGAAACTGCGTTATTATCATTGAAAAGAAATTCTCAATCAACTGTGGCACTTGATCTTTATGTTTGAACAAAAATATCCATGTACACCTGCTCATATCATCCACAATGGTTAAAAAATAATTGCAATCACTCAAAGAAGGTTTCTTATATGGTCCCCAAACATCCAGATGAATCAAATCAAAACAATGCTTGGACCTGTGCACCATGTCCTCAAATGGTGTCCTGCATTGCTTAGAAAGATGACAGATTTTGCAATCATCAAGTTTATCCTTTATTAGACCAACTACAGAATTATCCAAATGTTTTATTACATCACAAGAAGGATGACCCATCCTTTTATGCAAAACATTTGTTTTGATAGCAGAACACACACTGTCAATACCAGTTTTATTCACAACCAAACATTTTGCAGGTTGTGAAGGGACTAAGCAATCAAAGAAAACATCTTGAACTTTCAGAATCTCTTCAAAATCAAATGAAGCAGCATTTATGGTCATGTCACCTTTAATTTTGCAATCTCTTCAGAATCTCTTGGCCCAAATCCTTTACCTCAAACACCTTGCTCAGTCTCACATTTAATTTTGCAATCTCGCTCTCATCATCACCTGTAATGATCATGTCATCCACATATATTGTTGGCACCTTGGTATGACTCCCGTGATGTCTGAAGAATACAGTATGATTAGCATTGGTTTGCTGATAACCCATGCCAATCATAGCCTTCCTGAATCTGTCAAACCAGGCTCGAAGAGATTGTTTCAAACCGTACAATGATTTTTCAAGTTTGCAAACCTGACTATCAGTTTGATGGTGCCAAATCCTGGTGGAATCTCCATATACACTTATTCTTCCAAATCGCCATGAACAAATGCATGCTTCACATCAATCTGATGCGTGTTCCATCCTTTATTTGTTGCTATAGAGACCAAAGTTCTGACTGTGCTCATTTTTGCCACAGGTGCAAACGTTTCATCATAATCAATCCCATATACCTTACTGTATCCCTTGGCCACTAGTCGAGCCTTATAGCGCTCCACTTTGCCTTCGGGGTTCTGCTTCACATAAACACCCACTTACAATCAACAGCCTTCTTACCAGGTGGTAGTGACACAAGACGCCATTTTTATTCTTTGTAAGAGCCTCAAGTTCCTCTATCATTGCCGCTTTTCATCTTGAATCTGCTTTAGCCACCTGCCAACACTTAGGAATAGAGACAATGTTCAAAGATGCAATGAATGCTTCATGTTTAGGTTGTATATGGGAGTATGAGATATAATTAGCTATATAATGGCAATAAAACCTATCAGGAAAAAAATCATATCTGTTTGGTGGAATCCCTCATTGCTACGAGTTGTTCTCCTATCAGTAATATCATGGAGAGGGATATCAGTAGGAATATTAGTGGGAGGAGTAGTATCACCTGGAGATGAAGATGAAGGTGCCCCCGAAGTAGAAGCAGGAAAGGACCTTGGGATTGAGACTGGAGCAGGAGACTCTGTAACCTCTCTAGGATCCCCCTGGCTTGGAATCTTGCTCTCTTTTGCACCAGACTCACTCATTGGTAAAGGACAAGAAATGTCACCTATTCGTACTATCACATGTCCCCCGTTATCACTACTCGCATCCCAGCTAGTATTGTCATTCTCCCCCTCTCGGCGTATATGCTCAGATGAGCCCTCAAGATGTGAGTAGAACCTCTGCTAAAAGTATGGCTCATGCTCCCGAAATGTAACATCCATACTTACAAACAATCGTCGCTCAACTGGACTCCAGCATACATATTCCTTTTGGGTCGCAGCGTATCCCACAAACACACTCTTGATAGCTCTTGGATCCAACTTTCTGACCCCTGGTCTATTATCCTGTACAAAACGTACACAACCAAACGCTCTCAACTGAATCGTGTCCCTTTTTGTACCATTCCATATTTGAAATGGATACTTCCAATCTAACACTCGAGATGGTATCCGATTAATCTGGAATGTGGCTGTGAGAACTGTTTGTCCCTACGAATATTTTGGGACATTCATGGTGAACATCATACTTTCTAGCCACCTCAAGAAGATGCCAATTTTTTCTCTCAGCTACCCCGTTTTGCTTTGGTGTGTATGGGCAGGTAGTTTCATGCTTGATACCCTGTGATGACAAATATTCAGTGAACGCCCTGTTAGTGTATTCTGTCACATTATCAAATCGCAACCCCTTTACTATTGCACCATATTGCATTTGTACTCCTTTGTGAAAATCTTTAAAACAGGCAAGTATATCACTCTTGTTTTTCATTAAATATAGCCAAGTGACAGGAGCAACAATCAATGAAAGACACAAAGTAACGAAATTCATTGAATGTGACTGTTGGACAGGGCCCCCATACATCCGAATGGATCAAATCAAAAAAATGCAAACTCCGACTACCAGAGCTAACATAAGAACTTCTGGTATTCTTGCCCAACTCACAAGCATCACAAATTCACTGTAGCAAATAGCAAGGATAAAGTCAACTCAAAGTCAAGAAAGAGGAATGACCTAATCGCCTATGGTGAAGCATTAGGTCTTCCACAACACTATCTCCTCCAGGTCTCTCCATCATGGATGAAAGGGCTGAGTCTAATCCTTTCCAATCTATGTACCACAAGCCACTACACCATGTCCCAGTCCCAAGTACCTTTCCTGTCTTCTTCTCCCAGAAGATCACCTGAGGTATATCAAACAATACAGTACAATTTAATTGGTTAATAATTGCGTTTATGGAGAGAGGTTAACGGGAATTGAAGGAGCATGCAAAAATTTGGACAAAGTCAAAGTGTTGGTACAATGCATTGTACCCTAACCCACGACTGGCCGATCAGTACCATCGGTTGTCTTATTACTTAACGGATTTGCTAAAGGAGTATAGGAGCTGTACTCCTTAGCAGCACCCATCACGTGTTCAGAAGCTCCAGAGTTAATGATCCAATGTGACGAGTCAGCAGGAGGAAAGGATGTCAGGGCTAGTGAGTCATGCATACCTGTGAAACTTGAGGCCAAAGCAATGTTACCAGAGAAGTCATATGAGGTAGGTGTATCACTGCCTATCCTCACGCCTTTGATTTTCTTCCGGAGTACGTCAAAGAATGCTCGATCCTCCTCAACAGGCACAATACTCCTCATATTTTCCTCATCATCAGCATCCACAATCAAGTTGGTGCGATAGTCTCCTCGGCCCGCACCCCCTAAAACCACCTCTCCTACCTCCACGAGCTTTACCTCTACCTCCAAATCTACCTCTTCCACCAGAATCGTTTTAACGAGACATCCTCAGACAAGACTCCATCAAGTGGCCAGCCGTTCCACATTGATAACAACTGCGAGTCTCCCCTGGACCCCACTTACCCGAGAACTACAAGTAGCCAATGCCTTTGCGCCTAAAACTACACACGGCGCCGAGTATATTTTTATTTCACTCTCCGTTTGAATCATAGTTGTGATAGCCTCATCCAATGATGGAATCTTGGCCTGAGACAATAAAACTAATATCCTCGAGTGAAAGATTGGATTCAGATCTTTCAAGAATTTCATAATCCTTTCTTTTTCAAAACGTTGGTGCATTTTGCATTTTGAGTCACTACAACTAGACAACGGGTCGCAATGTTGTAGTGATCCATTTCAGCCCACAATCTCTTCAAACAAATATAATACTCTTGAATAGACTTCTCCCCCTGTACCTCTGCATCAATCTCTAGCTGGAGCTTAAATACGCTCATCTGTTTTTCAGTTCTGGAATAAGTGGTCTTTAGACTAGCCCACATCGCACTCACCGTCCGAAGGCTGTCCACAGTAGAAGCAACAGATGCAGTCATTGAGTTCAGAACAAATACATAGCAGAGCATGAGTAACAGTCCACTCCGTAGTGGAAGAGATGTCACTACTTGATTTCTTCAGGAAGCCGTCCAGGCTTTGCCCTACTAAGATGGTCTCAATCCTGCGAGACCAGCTAAGATATGTAGTTGATCCATCAAGTTTCAAATCGATCGGTGGAAGATCAAGTTTGATCGGAACAGCAGCCAGGACAACGGCTGATGTTGAGGTATTTGCTCCCTTTATGAGCCCTACCAAGGCGTCGAGCACCTCAGGATTGAGGTTATTCAAGACCTCTAATCCTTGTTTAACTGCACTGTCGCCTGTCCCTGACATTCCTCACACAGCAGCTCAAATCACAACTAATCAAAGCAATAATACAATCCACAAAACACAATCACATGACAATCCACACTTTTCAACACTCAATCATCAATACGCAATCGACAAACAACTCATTAGTGCCTAATCGGTTTCCTGAGTTTAGGAAACTACGATAAATCAAATTAAATAATTCATCATATCCGATAAAACACCAATATCCATAAAATGGTACGAAATCAACAAAAACCAATTGGATAGTTGCGATGAGCAAACCGAGACAAAAATTCTGTCTCCAAGCTCCGGCAGCAGCAGCGGCACGTGGGTGGACAGCGGTGGCGCATGGCGGCAGCGCCGAAGGCGCAAGACCTACGTACAGAAAGCTTTCCTCACGACAATCATAATGGCAGTGGTTTCGGGTGATTCCGATGTCAGACGTGCCCGAAAATGGCAAAAAAAAACTATCACTAATTGCGTTTTTCGGTGACGGCGCGTGGTGGCCGGAGAAATGTCCGATGTGGAATAGAGGAGAGGATGGGCTACATTTTGGGACCAATTCTAGCGTCGGAGGAGCAGTAACGGCGCCAGAATCGGAAGACGAAAAGTTTATTCGTGTTTGAAAAACTGGCTCTGATACCAAATTGTAAAACGAGAAATGGGAAAACAAGAGAATTCTTCTCGTATTAAATCACTTTTGATCTTATTGAATTTTACAACACGGAGAATGAATACATATATATAGCGAATTCAAACGGAACAATGCATGCAATCA